>JBBPDI010000023.1:29072651-29098888 GCA_037974545.1 Cucumis variabilis | reverse complement strand
AGATATATTGCCTTCAAGGAATAGAAATATTGCACTCTTTTTCCCTTGACTATGGTTTTTTCCATTGGGTTTTCCTAACAAGGTTTTTAATGAGGCAGTTATTAATATATAAAATGATGTACTCTTTTTCCTTCACTAGGATTTTTCTCTATTGGGTTTTTTCCTTGTAAGGTTTTAACGAGGCATTTATTTTTTATAATATAAATATCTAAGGGGGAGTATTGTAAATATATAATTATGTAGATATCCATAACCTACAATATGGTACCAATTTTCCTATAACTCTCCTTTTATTCCATGTTGTGACTTTCATTCCATTGAATTCTATTGTGTAACTCATACCATAACATGTCCAATAAATAGAGGTATGTGGTGACTTTGTAAGATACACCACAATTGAGTTCAATTGTTCTCTACTTCCTTCATTCCCTATTTCTTCTCTTTGGTTGCTTCATTCTCCTTATTTAGCTTCTTTGTTTTTGTTTTATAACATAACTTAATATAAATGAATATTTATTGATGGTGGTTATCAGAGCTTGTGTTGGTATTGATGGTCAAAGGTGATGAACAGAGTTAAACGATGGACGGTTATCAAAAGTGGAGGCTGGAGTTTATCCACGGTGGTGGATCCAGAAAGTTTATCTAGGAGGAGCATCGAGTACTATATAATAAACACACTAAAAAATATTTAAAAAAATATCTCGACATTTTACTAATGCTCCAATAACTTTCATAGCAATAAAGAAATACAAACAATTTCCACATGATTTTTTTTGTAGTGTAAATATGTGAATTTAAAATTTTCATAAAAAAATACATTTTTCATAAAATATTGTTGAGACTGGCAATTTTGATCACCGACTTTGTTGTATTTTTTTAAAAAAATTTGTTAAATAACAAATGAGGACTAGAAAATAAGTTAAGGCTTTACTTACTTTGTTGCATTTTTTTCTAAATATTTGTTAGATAACAAATAAGTTAGGGTTTTATCTTAGATAGTTTTTGTTCCTCTTTCTAAAAAATTATCTTCCTTTTATGAAATCAAATTTTAAGATTTCATTGACTTGGTTGCATTTTTTTAAAATATTTGTTAGATAACAAATGGGGGCGAGCAAATAAGTTAATGTTTTATCTTAGATGGGTTTTTCTCTTCTTTTGTAAAAAAATTATCTTCCTTTTAGGAAATCATTAAAATTTAGGAAAAATTTTGATATTTGAGGAAATCATTGAAATTTAGAAATATGTTTGATATTTTGGAAAAGAAAGTTATTGATGTTTGAAAAAAAAACTCTATTTTGTAGAAATTTAAGGAGAAATTTGATATTTGAAAAAAGAAAATTATTGATATTTGGAATAAAAACTATTTCGTAAAAATAATTGTAATAAAAAAATAATCGAACTCACAACAATGGGAAAATTTAATTAGAATGAAGCTAAATTTAATATATATTGTAGTCTAACATTTCAAAATTAATATCAAAATACAAAAATCGACCATGTGAGAGGGTACATGTCCTTTGACTCCTTAATAAATCTGCTCATGTTTATAACTTATATAAAGTATGGAAATAGCGGTCAATAATTAAACTTCAAATAAAGTTAGGTTTGAAGTGTTTAAGAAAGTAAGATTATTTTTCTTAATCTATGATTTAATTTTTAAATTAATTGCTTAAAAATTTATCTCAATAATTTCCCGACTACTCGGATCATAAAATGATTTTTAACTTATAATTCTTTTTATTATCGTTAAAGATATTTTTTTCTCTCTGTCTGAAAGGAAGTGGAAAGTAAAATGTATTCGATAATTGTGTTTTCATATTTGTGGAAAAAAATAAGATTCAATTTAGAATTGATGACACAAAAAGTAGTCAGAAATAAATAATTTCATAATTAATATGAAAAAGAAAACGTCAATGAATAACACAAAATGAGTCGTTAGAAGAGTATGCTAATTTTTAGTAATATACCATTTATAGAGACGATTAGAGATACATATTTATCTTCAGTATGCTATTTTAATAATATATATCACCAACAAATTATTTTTATGTTATCTATTATTGATATGAGAGATTATATATCTATAACTAATAGAATATTTCTATATTTACTAATGGTCTCTTATTAATGCATATGAATAATTTGATGTAAAGCTATCGTTATTATTAATTTATTGTAATGTCTTTTCTCATTAATCATTTGGTTGATCATCTGATTCATCTTCATATATTAAATTAACTATTTTACTATTATTAATATAATAGTGGAATATATTGATGCAAACAACTATTGAAATAAAAGAAAAACGGTCTAATATGGTTAATAAACATGCTTAATCAAAAATATTAGCGATTATTAAATGTATCAAAGTATCACATATAGAAAATAAAAATTAAATGTCATCTACATATTACTTCTATTTTATTGATAATTATATGCATTCATAATTATCTTTAAAAGAATATCTCATTGAAAAAATCACCTAATAGTAAATTAAGTAACATAATATCAATCTTATATGACATATTTAATTTACGTTCTATTGATAAGATATATCCCTAACAAACATAATATGACAAACAAACAATGCTAACAAATGAATGATATATTGTTTATGAATCTTAGTCAATGTTAAGTCTATTGAATAGATCCTATTATCTATATTAAAAAATAGATAAAAATAGTTAAAATTAATTATTTCATATTTTGTAAATAATTTTAGATTATATATGCTAGGAGTTGATATTATTTTATATTAGATTGTGAAACTATTACTTGAAAGTAATTTTAAAAAATGAATGAGTAAAGGTTCACTACTAAATACATGTACTGTGGTATGTTTATTTCTTTTAATTTGATCAACAAAATGGAAAATTGGGTAGCTTCAAACCTTGGACATTTTTTTTCTATGAAATAATTAATAAATACCTTGAACTGTGTTTAAATTAATTACATAATTCAAAATTTGTTCTAATATCAAGTTGTTGAAAAACAGTAATTAACTAGAATTAGCATATGTGAATTGTTAATTCAGAAATGTTAATCCATGATATTTTTATAAATTTCAAGTTTACCTTAAATAATGCTAGCAATTTTTTACATATTTTCTTTACAGTTTATTTATCTCCTTTTTATATTATTACTTCTTTTTCATTTTACAATAATATAGTTATTTATGTAAATATTTACCAATTTCTTTATTTTTTTTTTCTAGAATTTCTTTCTTCTTCTTCATTTCTCATCTTCTTTTTTTTTCTTGGTACAAAATCTAAATAATATCGGTATAAGATAAATCTAAATGATAGTATACCAATATATAAACGATCAGTTGTCTATTCCAGATAGACCGAGATAGACCACTATCACTAATAAATCGTTTTGATTTGGTCCAAGATCGTTTAGATTTGCTACAAGATCATTGCTAAGAGTTAGATCGTTTAGACTAAGTACGAGACCACTACGAGATCGTTGCATTTAGACTTGCTACGAGATTGTTGCTAAGAGATTGTTTATACTGGATACGAAATTGTTTAGACTTGGTACAAAATCATTTTTCATGTATTTGTGATTGATTAATCACGAAGGTATTTTTGTTATTTAACATTGTAGATTATAGATTTTTTTCAAATTGTTTTATACAGTATAAATATTTTTACCCTTTATTCTATTCTTGAAAAAGCGTATTCATTGAATAGTATGCCTCTAAATCAATTTGAATTGAAATGTAAAAGTTGGGTTTAGATTGGACACGGGTTATCTTTAGAATCAAATATTTGGAAACAAACAACAAATTGTCGATGGTAAAATATCTAGCAAAATAATTTAAAAAAATCAATCTAAATTATTATTAATTTGAACAGGCAACTCAAATATTCAAGAAAAATGTATTGTTTCAACTATATCTTTACCTATCTTCAATCGATTTATATATTAATATTCTATTTTATGAATTAACTTATTAGCATTTGTGTCCCCATAGTATAATTCATTTTGCTACGAATTAATATTTTAGGTTATATTACAATCATTTTGATTTTAACCTCTAAACTCATTTTTTAAAAGACATTTATGCAAATGATGTAAGCATTTTCAAAATTTAATATAAAATAAGACGATAGTAAACTTTTGTATTGAATTACAGTTTAAGTGGAGACTGATCTAGAAAAAAGTTTATATTAATTAGGTAGAAAAGGGGAATAGTATTGTAAAATGAATTTAGAGAGTCATAGAAAGATATATAGGTAAGAAGTTCGATAAGATAGTAAATAAAATGCAAAGTATGGTATAGACCAAAAGAAGTAATAAAGTTAGTATGAAATAGGAATGAAGAAGAAAAGAGAAGAGACTGTGGAGAGATGAGAGAGAGAGAGAGAGAGAGGAAATGATTAAAAAAGAAGAATTTAGCATTTCGTATATAAAAATGAAAAATGAAAAAAAGAAACAGAAGAAAAGGAGGAAACTCATTTTCGAGGCTCTGACTCTGATGGTGGGTAAGAGAGAGAAGAAAATGGGCCCCACGTATGGTCTCACGCGTGCACGCCGTGTGGACCCAAGTGGTTGACCTCTTAGTTTTATAATTTTGTAAAGGAAAAAAAAGAAAGAGTTAAAAAAGGATACATTCCAAGTCACCCTTCAAGGGCTCTCCCTCTCTTCCTCCTCTTCGCCGCCACCCTTCACATTTCTAACTCGTTTTCTTTTCCTTTCTTTTCTTTTCCAGAACTCTTTTTAAATTCTTTTTCTCATTACCATTATAGATAAATAACTTCATTACCATCTCTGGTCTTAAATTTTGAGTTGCTTACATTACCTTACGCTCTTTCTCTCTTTTTTTTTTCTATTTAGTTACCATTTTTATAAAATTATTTCATTACTTTACTTACTTTTGACAAAATCAATTTTGCTCCATCGTAAATTATGACCTATTTTTCTACCATCAATGGTTGATTACAAAAATTAGTACCACAAGCTATTTATGGACGTACCAAGTATAATAGCGATATAGATTTTTAATTTAGGCTTCGTATTTCTTATCTAGGCTTATATATTTTTGTATTTTATTAGTTTTTAAGTCAATTTAGTGTTGTGATGTGTATATTCATTTTCTTTTTGTGACGTTGCTTCTATACCCTTTAACATCATCTCCAGTTTAGAAGAGAGAACGTGAATGAACTAAACCCTTTAACATGAATGCACACATTGGAATAAGTGAGATTTTGAGAACATGAAATAATAATTAAGAAAGACTTAAAAGAATTGAAAGTTACTACTCATATCAACGAGATGCAACTTCTTTTTCTGGTGGCTCAATTATAGGAACCCCAAAGTTAAGCGTGCTTAGCATGAAACAACTCTATTTTGGGTGCCTTAAAATTTTCCTACAATGACGTAGCCAAAGTCATGGGTTACTGAATTTGAATTTAAATCCTGGGTCTGGGACGATATAACTGGTATCAGAGAAGGACCTCTCTTAGTATATATGCTCTCATTCCATTTTTCTTTTATATATATTAATGTTTCATAAGTTGTGAAAAACAAGTTTAAATTCAATTGTCAATTCGTTAAGGTTAAATTATTTTAATAAGAGCATGGGAACAATTTTAGTTTGGAATAAGACTTGGAAAAATTAAATGTTGAAAATAAGGAAATTAAGGGCAACAAAAAAAAAAGTTATTTTGAAATGATGGGCATTATGGTAATTTCCTTTACATTATTAGTATTATTATTTTCTTAATAAATGATTTTTAATTAAAGAAAAGGAGAAATTGAATCTTATTCTTCAAGAACGCCTGCAACGCTATCCATCTCTCTAGAAAATTCTCTAAACTGTACCTCTCACTCCTTCACGTCGATGCTGATGTCGAATGACGACCAACACGCCATGCCAGCACCTCGCTCGTCATCCTTCAACTGTCAGTTATAGTTGGTCGTCGTTAGTTGCACAATCGCACACCAATTCGATGTCCGATGAAGCCATCACTAATCGGTCTAGTTCCATTTTTGCCAAGTCGAGCCCAGTTCGCTTAAAGTCATTGTGCCACTCCTTACTTGTAGCTCCTCGTGCTGTGCCTTGTCGTTGCTAGCTTGTTAGATCTGTTCATGTGGGCAAACTCAATACATTTTGGTAAGTTTGTGGGTTTTTCTTGAAGATCTATACTACCCATTAGCCGTTAGTTTCAAATGACTAGTTCCTATGACGTTTTGGTGTTGAATTCAAGAGTAGTTGTGTCGTTTAATTGCTGTCCAACGGGTTCGATCAGATTTTTGTTAAGATTTTGGTAATTAGTAAAGGTGAGAATTATTAAGGTGTGAAATAGAGTTTTGGGTAAGGATTTGCTTATGTTAGTTGCATTTCTTGAAGAGTTTCAACTACTCATTAAGTTTTAACTGTAATCTCACAATATCCATTACATTTTGATGCTAGATTTGAATTTTGGAAGGGGTTGAGTCGTTGTCTAGTCACTTGAAAGCTCAAAATTAGACGTTTTCTCACATCTTGGGTAAGATTCTAAGCTTTATGAAGTGGGTCTTGAGTACCCATCTAATTTTAGTGATAGTATTGAATAACCCATGGTGTTGGATGATAGATTTTAAAGTTTGAAGGTAGTTTTGGTGTTGTCCATTGAAGTTTAGATTATTTATTAAGTTCTTGGAAAGTTTTGAAGTAATTTCGTTGAGTTTTCTTAGAGATGAGTGATTAAATATTGAAATGGACTTTCCATTAACTTTGGATTCGTTTGAGTGTTACTTCTATAATCTTTGAAACATAAAATGGTTGTAAGTACTAGTTTCGAATTTAGAAAATCGTCGATGTGCTATCATGACAATTTCGATAAGGTTTTAAATAAATTTAATGGGTTTTCTCATAGTTCTTAAATACCCATTTAGTTTTAGCGTGAAACTTGAATTTACCCATATTATTTTGTACGAGGAATTGAAGATTTAGAGAACATGGAAGCATTGATCAACATGGTTAAGGTCGTTTTAGACAAGTTTGGGTAAGTTCCTAAGTATTTGACTCGTTAGATTTGTATTGAGATTGTTAGTGGATCTAAACCTCTAAGGTAGGAATATTGGATATAAGAGCGTATGGAATTAAAAGATGACTTAAGTTCGAGTGCTTATGGCGTTAAGAGTTTAAGTTGAAGTTTAAGGGTCCAAATATGTATCCACCTAAAAGATCCATGGAGCTTAAACTAAGTTGGATGCTCATTGGGTTAAGTATCTAGATTTCAAGTCTAAGGGTTCGTAGATGAAAAGTCTTGTCTAATCTAAGGCAAAATGACAATTCAAGCCCTTTAGAAACATAAAATTGTTTGAGTTGGAGTTATCAAGTGTGTTGGAGATTTTTTGTGTCTTCTTGCTTTGAGAACATAACTGATGGACCTTAATCTTTGCTTCATGTCAAATTGAAGCGTGAAAAGCGTATAATTCCAGGGGAATCAAGTCATTGATTGTGAGTGGTTCATTTTCAAGCTTTGTTTGTACTTATACATGCTATTTTATGATATAGTTTGGAAACTATCGTGATTTAAACTTTTTATGACTACGTTTTCATTTATGCTTAAGCGATGTGATTACTCACCAATACGTTTTCATTTATACTTAAGCGATGTGTTTACTCAACATGATTTTAAGAATGTTTATGGTTTGAATTTTTATAAAAATACTATTCTAAAAGTATGTGTTGATGACTACGGACTGAAAACTACTTTATGATGACTACGAATTGAAAACTACTTTATGAAAATGTCTTTCTTACCATGTTTGGCTTTTAAGCATGAAACATGCAATTTTTATGAAAGAAAGTTGGTGATTTCCCTAAAGGCTATGTGAATGTGTTTCCGTAGTGCCACCTATGGTCATCAAAGAATTCTGAGGCTGAAAGAGGTCGTGATCGGAGATCAAAGAACCTGAGCCTACGTGGGCACATAGATGGTGGATTGTGATTTGGCTTTAGGCCTAGCTTAACTCATGGTGGGTAGCTCTATGTGCACATAGAAGCGGATATAAAGGTTGTTATTGTGGTAGGTGCTAGTATGCGTGAGCTCAATTTGGCAGCATGTTTTATTGTGGATATGGATCACGTGTGAGCTATTCTCAACTGTGTATTTAGTATGCTATCATGGTGGGATTGAATGGAGATTGTTATTATGGTAAGTGCTAATTATGTGTGAGCTCAGTTTGATCGTGTGTTTTCTTGTGGATATGGATCACGTGTGAGCTATTCTCGGGTGTGTATTTAGTATTCTACCATGATCAGATTGGATGGAGGTTGTCATCGTGGCGGGTACTAGATATGCATGAGCTTGGTTTGACCGTATGATTTATTGATCATGTGCGAGCTATTCTTGGTTGTACATTTAGACGCTTTGCCATAGTTGGATTAGGTACAAGTTTGTTGGTAAATACTTGTGGTCTACGGTAATATGTGATTTTGACGTTTTAATTATTATTTTGTTATTGATGTCATATTTAAATAGTTTGAGAGCATGTTTTATGACCTTTTATTTTTTAAAAAACTTGTCACTCACTGAGTTTTGCTTACTTTTTCAATGTTTTTCTTTCCCCCTCAAGTAGCGATCAAGGACCAAGCCATCGTTGTGCTCCACGTCGTTGATTGTAGATTGTAATGCTTTTTGTATGTATTTAATTAAGTTTCGTATTGAATAATGGAGTGGTTAGAAGTAACGAGGGTCACGCCAAGGTCACGTGTTTTGAAAAGATTCTTTTAGACTTAATTATTTTGTAACAAATATCTAGTTTGGATATAAACTCTGATTGAAGCTCTGGAATTATCTGGATGAGTGTGTGGTGAAACACACTAACTGTGATTTTGAGTCCAAGGATTGCATATATGTATAGAAATGAGAATCACTTCCCTTTTTATGTTTGGCTACCCCAAATTTTAGAGGAGATACTGTCGAAATTTTTGTAGAATTTCTTATTATGTGTTGTATAGAAGTTTAAGTTGGAAAAAGGTCATCTTCAAAAGTTTTTTATCATGTCATGATCTAGGTTAGAGAGAAAAATCTAGATCAAGGTGTGATATAGTAAGATGTGGTTTGGAGACGAAGCAAGCGAAAGTTGGTTGACATATTACACCCCGACTTTAGCTAGGAGGGAAACATGAATGAACCAAGATTACAATCAAATGAGAAATCTGAGGACATGAAAGTATGATCAAGAAAAGTTTAAAAGAATTGAAAGTTATTACCTATACCAATAAGACACACTTTCCTTTGGTGACTCAATCATAAGAACTCCAAAGTTAAGTGTACTTAGCTTGGAGTAATCCTATATTGGGTGACCTCTTGAAAATTTTTCTAAGATGCATGTGAGAGAGAAAAGCATGTTGATAGAACATGTGTTGGTTTGTGGAGACAACTTTCAATCTTAGAAGCCTACATGCCTACATGACAAGCAAAGATGATATAGTCAAGTCGTAGAGGAATGCTAGAGCCATTAATTGTGAAATTCTTACACTTTTTTTTTCACTTAGTACTTGTAATTTTCATCTATTCTCTTTTACTTTGAAACATCTTCTTGTAGTTATGATATATGGTTCAATGAATTTCACTATTTTATAATTTATCATGAGCTAATTTTCTTTAGGTGTGCAACAATGTGAATACTCTAGGTTTTGTGACGTGTTAGTTAATAATGTTGCATTTCATACTATGTTTTGTGCATTATCTTTGTTAATTTTAAGGATAAAATTGATAAATTAAACTGACCACTTAATTTAGCATTCTAGTGGAGTCCTAAGGCTAAGAATGTTAAGATCTAAAGGAATGTCACAAACTGATGTGTAAGACTAAGAACCTAGAAGTAGGAAGGTCATGTTGCCTTAGAAAAAAGAGGCACCATAAGATAAAAAAAATTAAACATGACTTAATCTAAGATACATCTAACCATAAAAATATCAGCCATTAGCTACTTAGAGCTTCTAAATGAACTTGATATAAGACTGAATATGAATAGTTTTCTATTCATGTGTAACTTATTGTCCTGACATAACACGATCGAATTGGCTAAACGCATAACATCCAAAAGCTAGAATCATTTTTAGTTCATATTTCATTTCTTATTGTTCTTGTAATATTTTCCATATTCACAGCTTAACCATCTTACTAGTTACTCTCAGTTTTATTTGACCACAGTCATGATAAATTTAAAAGTAGATTAAGTCCAGGTTTTTTACTTCTTTGATGGTGTATGCTTGCACTTAAACCTTATTTATTTTCATTTACATGATTCATACATGTTGAAGATTTAATGTGTTGGTTGTATATTTTTCTAAGATAGTGGTTTCTACTGTTGTCTCAAACAAAGGCTTAACATCCTTTTCTGACATCTGAAGATTTTCTTGTAGAATATTTTTCTTATATGGAATTATGCGGTTGTAATATTTTACTCCATATTTTTCTTTTAGTAATGCACGACTTTTATTTTTCAAATGGGAGGTATTTCTCTTTTTGGATTCGAATATCCAAAGGAAATTATGAAGCCCTTTTAAGGTGTCATTTGTGTTTATTCATCAAGATGATTATGTTTATCAAGCAAGTTTCATTTGATCATAGTGCAAGAGTTTTATTTTTCCGTATTATGACCATTGTGTTTTACATTGTGTTCTTGTTCGTTGCTCACTATATTTTGTTGTGCAAGTTCTTTATCCATTGATTAAAACACATTGAAGATAATAACGATTTAGGGGGAGTCTAAATCATTACTGTTGAGAAAGAATTCTCAGAATTAGGGATAGTTTAAAATTTAGCCACAAAGAAAAAATTCTCTATCTTAGGAAGTTTCACGCACACTATCAAAGTCGTGGTAGGAGTCAATAATATTACCACTCTTAGGAAGAGCCTAAGCATGTGAAAAGTGAGAGGATTTCACACTTGAGAAAGAGGCTCACAACTAAGAAGAGCCTAGGGAATCCTACATGATCAGTGAATTAAGCTTTGTGTGATTTCTTGTAGTAGGAGTATCACAGGTAAGTACTACATTGTAAGTTGCTTAACTTTGCAATATCGATGGACTATCTTTCCTGAGCACATTGCCCTCAGACATAGGTGGTATATCGCTGAAATAGGTTACCAACTTTTCTGTCTCTTTCTCTTTTACTTGTTGTTACTATTTACTGGGTGTAGTTATTGTTTGTACTTTCCATTTGGCATCCGCAATTGAGTGAGAAGTTACATCAATGGTTTTTCAATTGATATATGAACAGGATCAAACAAGGTGAATTAACCACCCATCCAACATACTTAGAAAAAATCATCCTTATAGCAACATAAATGGAGATATTGAAGGAGTAATGACTAGAAGGAAAGAGAAAGTCAACTACCATTAGATGATCAGCAATATTTGCTTCACTTACTCCATTGTACTAAATAATTTCAAAGAAACTCTTAAAGATGAATATTGGGTGAATGCTACATAAGAAGAGCATGGAAAATTTGTGAGAAATAACGCATGGACTATTGTCCCTCGTTTAGTTTTTGTGAATACCACTAACACCAGGTTGATCTCTCAACTCAAGTCAAATGAAAGAGTCATATGATTAAAAACAAATTGAGGTTGGTCACTCAAATAAAAGGTATTGGTTTTAATGGAACCTTTACTCATGTCAGACTTTTGCTTAAGATTTCTTGTCTTCTAAAATTCAAATTGTATCAAATGTGAAAAGTGTCTTCTTGAACAGATATTTTAATGAGGAAGTTTATTAGAACAGTCAAAAGGATTTATTTATCCTCAACATCCTAATTATGTGTACAAGCTAAACAAGATTCTCCAGGGTCTTAAGCATGCATCCAGAGTCTAGTATAAACAGTTGACTCAATTTCTTGTTAACCCTTGATACAATAAAGAAGGTATGAACAAGACCTTATTCGTGAGAAAATCTCAAAAAAAAGCTTGTAATTGACTATCACGCACAAAATACAACTTTGTTTTATTTTTAAAGTTAAAGTGAGATTTTTAGTAAGGTATTTTTAAATTGACATTTAGGTGTTAATAATGGCCCCTGTATTTTCAATTGAATATCTATTAAAATAAAGTTTGTCAATGAATTTTAAATAAAATTGATTATAAGTAATAGTTTTGTCTAGGATAAGGTACTTAAGTTGACTGTAAGAAACACCTCTACTTGCTAATTGTTCAGTTAGTCATATTTTATTTAATTTTATTTTTTAATAGTAAACACTTTTTTCAAATAATTTTTTTTTGATAAAATAATTTTAGATAATAGACTAAAATGTTTTCAAACAGTGCTAATACCTTTCTTACACTAATCGACCCCTCAACATATCTTTAGTAAAAGTAGAATGTTTATTTTCAAATTGGGTAACCAATCACACCTAAAAAATGGTTGGTAACAACTTCAAACCTCTGATCTTGAAAGAGAACCTATAGGAAAGGTCTTTAGCCGTTCTGCATTGTTATGACATTGTGTGTCATGCCCCACCCCGCAATGCGTCTTGAACTTTACAATGTTGCATGCCACGTGACTTTAGTAGCCCTTGAACTTTAAACTACTAGGATATAAGGAAAACATACAATGGAGATGTGAAACAACCTCCCCTTACATTACTTAACAATATGCGTTCCAAAAATACGTTACATGCTTTCTTAATACATGAACTATAAAATAAGCTTTAAATGCCTTGTGCAGCTTCACACTTAACGCGTTGCTCACGCCTGAACGTGTGGCAGCTTATCTTTCTTTTCCTAATTTAGTCTTAACACATTTGTCATCTAAGGGAAGGAAAACTTAAAAACATAAGTCAAATACTTAGTGAGTGATGGTTTTAGAAAATCTTTTAGAGACATACAACATATAAAATAGGCTCCAATGCCTCATTCATCAAATCATACATTAGTCTTTCATATTCCTGCCAATAAAAATATGAATCATTCACACATATAGACTATTGTGATGGCCTTTTCATTAACGGTATCTCTTGGAGAATTTCCTATTTCATTTTTCGTTGCTCGGACTGCTAACTTAATATGCTCCTTTTATGCATTGATCAGCTTCATATAGCCATGTATAGTCCTTTTCTACATGGTTGCCTTTACTCATTATGTGCACATAATAACTAGTTCATTGATAGGAACAAGACTAATGGTTCACTCTCAAACAAGCAATTCATACAATCATCTACATGAAACTTTAGTTTGAAAGACAACATGAAAGCTTTCTTAAAGAATCAAACTTTATCATAAACATTATTGTGATATATAGTAATACAATAAAACATGGAACTTAAAAAGAAAGCTTAAACTTTATTTGACTTTAGAAAAATCTCACTCACTACACCAAGTTCTCTTCTTTTCTTTGGACACCTAGCTTTAAATCTCTTCTTCTCGCCTATTAGCTTTTTAGAAGCACACACTAAACTCTTTCTCTTAACAAAATCTCATAATAGCACCCTTTTCTTTTGTCCTCGTCTCCTATTTATACTAATCCTAAGTTGGATTAGTCACCTCTTAAGTTCCCTTAATTTGTCAGCTCCTTCTTGAAGTATTACACGTGTAAGTTTATTAACTTTCCATACCATGCTTAGCTTAAACCTTTACACATTACCCATTAATTAAGCATATTTAGAAAATTTCCCAAAACATTCCTAACTTTTCTCACCTGACTTCATCTCACGTTGCACTAAAACGCCTCCTTCTTTCCTCGCATCGCCTAGCTTCAATGAAAATCATCGAAACACTTGACTCTCAAAATGCCTTCTTCAAAATCCTTCTAATCACCACTTACTTCAAAATGATCCTTCTATTTCAGATATAGGTCTTATATTATAACACTAAGATTTATTTATTAAGATTAGGATAATAAAACTTCTTAATCATGAGAGAGTTCAAATATTATCCTATTTATATTATTTTATATTTATCTTAATCTTAGACTTTAGTTCGTTTAGGGTTTAGGGTGTATGAGATACTCGGTGAGTATTTTGAGTATGCTCTTTTTGTAATCTCATTTTTTGAACATTTTATGAAAATATTATCATTGTATTTGCTCGTGGATGAGGGACCATTAGGACATTTAATAAATTTATTTTTCCTAAGACAATAAAAAAACATGAGTTTCAAAGTTATCCAAGCGTTTATGCCACAATAAGGATGTTAATGCTGCAAAATTAGATGATTTAGGTGGTGGATTGACATTGCTAGTAATTTGATAAAGTTTCCAGTGACTCTCACACCATATTACACGAATGCCCATCTGAAACTTCTTCACATAAAATCCAAAAGAATCAAATAGAATAGTGACAGAGTTATCAGTAATAAATTTACAAACTAAGACTAAGTTCTTAATAAGCTGAGGGGGTGAGGGGAAGAAAGATGCATATACTAGTAACCATGAACTAGAATAGAATGACTATTACCAATAATTATACTACATTCATTGCTCAAATTAAAATAAGATGTAAGAGTACCAATTCGCATATGAGAGGTAGCTTCCTATGTCTATGTGCCAGTTCGAATCTAGAGGAATAAGGTCGAGAGTGAGAATTGCTTGCTCAATATTAGTTGGTGTAGGACGAGTTGCATGTATGCTCGTTGTGCCTAAGACCCTAACACTTTCAGAGGAGAACATGGATATGGCATAGGAGTTGGATTCATTGTGAAGACACATGTATGGACATAGGGGATATGGCATAGGGGTTGGGTTCATTGTGAAGACACGTATATGGACATGGGGATGGACCATTGCTGCCACGACTATGCTTGATATTGAGGTATCCACTAAGAATGTCAGTGATTCTTTGGTGGCTAACCATTCTCATCACTACTTGATTGTTTATTACTACTTTTTTCATTGTTCTACATTGTTCTAATCATTACCATGAAATCGCTAGCCTCCTTTAAAACTATAATTTTCTTCTTAGTATTCTTTCCATGGCTAGAAGAATAGAAGGTAGTGAAAGACAAGATCTCCTCAAACTCCCGAGTAACCATGCCAACATGTTGATTTGTGCATACGTGTAAGTTGATAACGTGTAGAAATACATATTATTATAGCCTCTTCTATTAGAAGAATGAGGCAGAAATTAGGAAGACGTATATCAAACGTGTAGTTTGTATTGAAATTGCATAAGTATTTAGAATTATACTTTACATAAATGCCCATACCTATTTTTACTCCTTTTTCATTGTCTCAATGCAAGATTAATAAGAAGGGAAGGAACTAGTGAATCGCAGAAGAACTTGCGCAAGCTTTACGCAATCAGAACCTCATACAACTTCTTGACGAGGAACCATGTCATCACGGGAGAAAGGTTCATTAGAAGACAAGAATGGTAGTTGGAGTTGATGTGACTTTACAAGGCTGCGATCGACACTGACATGTTCATAAGAATAGAAATTTTCTACAAAAAATTGTCTACAAAAGAACTCCTTCACGAAAGAAGACACGCTTGAATGAGCCAAACATAACACAACACAACACAAAATTGATAGACCAAAGCCTAGAGAGAGATGGAGAGGAATAGTCTTTCCACCGTCTATAAGGAATAGTTTTCTTCTTCTTCTCTAATCTTACTATAAGTGAGAGTTTAGAGTCTGAATGGTGAATGTTCCATTTTCCATCCCCCTAACTTGTAATCATTCCCATTCTTTTGTCTTCCCTTTTTGTATTTTTTGTGTAATATTTATATTGTTCATATTGTACTACGGCCGAAGGCCTACATTCTTTATACATATTACATGTTTTTACCTTTTCAATCCATCGTGTCTCTACTTTCCATCAGTCGATGTGTTATTGATATTTTAGGTCGATGATAAGTTCTTGATGGGAAGTTTTGCTAATCAGTCTTATCGCGTTAGTTGAACTATTTTTATTGCTTGGCCAACACGTAAGTCACCAACTACACGAGAGGATAAGTAATAAGGACATGGCTAACGCACGCAAGGAGGAGCTTTCTCTTTCTTTGCAAGATAACCTCCATCACTTAGTAACTGAGATTTTGATAATACAGTTAGAGGAAAATCAACTTCAGAAAAGGGTTAGAAAGTTCAAGTAAGGTCGAGAAGCCGAGTTTCAGTTGAGGTAAGATAGAGCCATAGTTAAGTAACACAGACTATGCGTTCCTATATCATAGTTGAAGAAGGCCATCATAGAAGAGACCTTGAGTTTGAAGTAGGAGATCGAGTCTTCTTGAAGTTATCTCCTTAAAGGGGTGTGCTTTATTTTGGTAGGAAAGGTAAGCTAAGCCCTAGATACTTTAGTCCTAATGTGAAAATAGAACGAATTAGACTTGTGTCTTATAGGCTTGAGTTGCCTTCAGAACTTGCTTGAATACATGATGTGTTCTATGTATTCATGCTAAGAAAGTATGTTCTAGATCCTTCTCATGTTTCACAAGTGCAACCGATTGAGTTAAGAGAAGATCAAAGTTACAAGGAAGAACATGTGCAAATCTTTGATAGGAAGGAGCAAGTGCTAAGCAACAAGACCATCCCATTAGTGAAGGTCCTTTGGAGGCATCACAGGGTAGAAGAAGCAACTTGGGAGATAGAAGATAAAATGAAGAGCAAGTATCCTTCACTCTTTAACTAAAAATTGTAAATTTCAAGGATGAAATTTCCAAAAGGGGAGGAGAGTTGTCATACTTGTATCTTCTATCTCATTTGCTTTCTAGAAAGTTAAGAAGATAAGCTATGAGTTTTCTCAAGAGTCTCGGGCTAAGTCAAGGATCTTAGGATAGCATCCTGGGACGAATCAAAGTAAAGCAAAGAAATCTCGAGGAAGAAGTGTTCAATCTAAGACCTTGTTCGGTAGAGAGAAAATAAAGAAAATACAGAAAACTAATATCGGTGCATCTTAGGGCAGTGGTAGACAAAGATTTAAAGACAAAAAAGGAAAAAAATTAAATCTTAAGCTATCTCGGGCTCAAGTTCAATCGAGTTTGGAATCAGAAAAGAAGATTTTCAAATCTCTCAAGCCATTCCAAGGTTGTGCTCGACTAAGGCTGGAAGAATGAAAAGGAATATTAGGGTTCTTGATTGATCTCAAGCCAATCTCAATTGATCTCGGGCCGATCTCGATCGAGATCACTTAAAGGACACGTGACATATAGATTTTTAAGAAATTTCTGCCACACGAGGGTTAGTATTGTTCAGATGTAGAGTTCATTTTCAGACCCACAAACCTCCATTTATCTCATTTTGCATCATTTTCACTTCAAGAGCAAGTAGAGAAGAGTTTGAGAGAAATTGAGCTCTTGGGACAATTGAAGCTAAAGTAACCAAGTTGTTTGGTTGAGCTCCAACATAAAGTTTTCTATGAAGATGTTTCTGGAAAAGCAAGGGAGTTTAATGAGTTTATTCTGAAGAAGAAAAGTTAGAGCTTAAGGTTTAGATCCAAGTAAGTAAGACCTCTTCTTCTTTGTTTAAGAAGCTCTAGTGCAAGTTTGCTAGATTTGGATGTTGTTTTGAACTCTGAATCTATACAGGAACTCATTTTGAGCTAGGGCAAGCTTGTAGAAACGATCTTGAGCGAGCTAAAACCATCCAAGAGTTTAAAGAGATCAAGGTTAGTAAGGAAAGAGTTCTCTTGAGTGGAAACGACAAAAAGTAAGAAGTTGAAAGAGTTTCCCTTAGATGGAACTCAAAACTTTAGTTTTATTGTTATTTTCAGGGCAAGAGGAAATAAGGAAAATCTATAAGCTAAGAACCTAGCCAAAAGTTGTGAGTGACTAAAATAAATTTAAAATGAATTTATAAGTTTGATTTAAGAATTTATGTTTTAAAGCATGCCTTGAGTTTAAGTATTGGAATATGCTAGATTTATTAAATTATTTACAAAGCATGAGTTTCAAGTTCAGAAAAGAGTTGTGAGCATGATTGAGTTAAGTTTTTAAAGCATTCAATTTGAGAAATGTTTCTTAAAACAGATTTATGATAATGTGTTTGAATGCTAAGTTTCTGCAAATGTCTGAGCAAAGAGATTATTTAAAGCAAAGCTAGATTTGAGACTTGCTTAATGCAAAAGTTTTTCATTAGCATGCTAACTTAAGTAAGTTAAAGTTTTAGCATGAGACTTTTGAATATACGTAAGTCCATACCGAGATGTCTTGATCTAATAGCAACCCTATGGAAAAGATTATCCTGTGCATAGAAGTCGTGTGATGAGGGTATCTAGTAGATGCCTAGAATTTTCATCACACAGACTAGGTCAGAGATGAGGGTCTCTATAGACACCTAGGTTTTCCATCTCACAATAGCTATAGTGAGATAGGGTGTCATTGGCCCCTAGAGTTTTGTCTTGTAGGTATTGTATCGAGGGATAGGGCTTCCACGCCTAGAGTTTTGTCTCATAAATACAAAGACTTCAAGGTATAGCAAGAGCAAATTATTTCATGCTGAGTTTATGAAAATATATCTAAATGATGGATAAGTTTAGGTAAGGCATGATGCAAGAGTGGTATTAAGTTAAAGAGCTCTAGTACCTAAGTGCAAATTAAGCTAAGTTTAGACTTAAGTTAGTAAATCTTAAGAGCAAAGCATGATTAACTGTTCTGATATTTCTAAGAGTAATACTAGATACATGATTGAGATTGAGACTCGGATTATAATGATATTATGCGTATAGAGAAGATTATCTCGTTGTCAACATGTCAATGTTGAGTATACTCCATGACAACAATGCAGTCATAAGTGTCGGGAGTACCCCACTACGACAAAGACGAAGAGAGTACTTTGCGTGCCCTACTACATTGTAAGGTTAAGGCCAGAAAGGAGGACGTTGGGGGTATTGGACATGCTCTACCACCACATAGTAAAGTCAAGCCGGTTGTTTCTAAGCCATGAGTTGCTTTATTAGAAATAGTTGCCTAGAAAAGTACTTTATAAGATTGTATTATATAACTTGTTTCATTAACTTGCCTTTTTTTAAAAGTCGTCACTCATGGGGCTTTATAGCTCATCCTTTAATGTTTAATTTCCTTACAAGTAGAGATTATGGTTTCAATGCCTGTTAAAGCTTTGGTTACTTTGCTAGAAGTGTAATTAGATGTTGTACCGCTCATTCCATGTATGCATGATAATTTGTAATTAAACTAATAGAAGACTTAATTATCGTTTTCTATAATAGGCTAGTATAAGATTTTTGTTTTGAATTCTAAAAATAGTGTTATCTGGTTAAGACTTTAAACTTCTTTTGTCTATATAAGATTGTTTAGCAGGTTGTCCAAAGGTTAGGTAAACCTGATGATGTTTTGCACAATATTTAATTTATTATTTTCAAGTTAGACTTTTCTTTCCACATTTTATGTCTAAGTTTAAAGGAAAAGTGATAGATAAGAGTTACAGGTTAAGCAGGATTGACATGTATTGTTAAAAGAAGAACGATGTCGACTTCACTCCACATCTCAGGCCTAGTGAGGAGGTGATCCGAGATGGGGTGTGACACTAGCCACCGCACGTAGTGAACTTCTCTGTACGATCGTCTGTCTTCACCAATCTTTCCATTGTTCAAGTCACCATCGTTATCCACTCTACACATTGTTGAACTCTTAGCACGCCACCGTTTCGTCGACCCAAGTCGAATGCCTCCACTAAAGCATGCCAAACAAGCCAATCTTCTTTTCATCTGAGCCACACGAAGTGCAGCATGCTAAAGGCTTCTCTGTCTCTAATTGCAAGTTACATTAGTCCAAACTCCTTCGTGCACGTTCATTCGTGGTCCCAAGCTGCACCGCCACCTCCATTTTACGTTTAGTCAAGCAGCTGCCGCCAGTCATCTATTTTTTTTTTTTAGTTGAAGGAGATAATGTGTTTTAATGTTGGTTTTTCTTAACCATAAAAGTTATATTAATGGCTATAAAGACAGAGTTGATTTTGGATCTATTTAGGGTTTTCTTTTAAAGAATTAATTGAAAATTTTTGGAGCAATTGTGATCACTCCCATCAAGGGGTGAATTGGTTCAACCTCAAATTTGGGTAAGATAATTCTATTAAGTAAGTTATTAATTTTTTCCTTTATGTTTAAGACTGATTTAATTGGAAATTAATTGTCAACCAAAGAATATTTTTAACTAATCTCAAGTAAGAGATTTCTACTACTAGACTTATGAAATTAAGATTTAAGTTTAGTGCATGATATTGATGACAGATTATCCATTGTTGGTAGCTAAAATGCATAGATGGGCTTATAGAAGATGTTGACTGAAATTGTGTGATGTATATGCATGACTGATTATATGATTATGGATTATTGATTGTGTTGCATGTTATGCCTATTACTGGACTGACTTGACTGTTTCATGTTTTTTGGACTGTTATTGTCTGTTAGCTTTGGCTATTAGACTGTGTACCCTATATGTATAATGTTCCTCGAGATCACCACCTTTGATTGATATGATGATGTGTATTTTTTAGATCACTATTAGACTAATGTGTTTGTTCATACGAGATTGCAAAACTGATATGATTGTTGTGTGTTCCTACGGGATCACCAGACTAATGTGTATTCCTTTAGAATCACAAGACTGATATGACTGAGGGTACCTTCTGATGGGAAGTTAACAGT
Source organism: Cucumis variabilis (assembly GCA_037974545.1). Taxonomy (NCBI): domain Eukaryota; kingdom Viridiplantae; phylum Streptophyta; class Magnoliopsida; order Cucurbitales; family Cucurbitaceae; genus Cucumis; species Cucumis variabilis. The sequence continues at coordinate 29,078,343 of JBBPDI010000023.1, read as the reverse complement.
TCACCTAGTTGGACCAATAATGGGTTCCTTGTTGGTCACCCTTTCCTATGTTTAATTTTTTAGGCAAATGTAAAAGAAATGGCAAGCTGGCATGCGACAAGAAGGCCTCATGAATTTCCATATGGGGACTTTACTCTTTTGCTTTCACTCTTTACGTGTTTTTACATTATTTGACTGTTAGACATTTCCTTTTGAACTTGATGATTGTTTTATGTTTATTTTCTTTAAAATTAGGTAGGGTCGAACTTGGTTTATATATTTTCTTAGTATTTTACTGTTTTGCCAAACTTTGATTCCATAATGTTTGTTTTACATTTATTTAATAAAGAATTAAATTTTTCCTCCTTTTAAACAGTTGGAAAATGTTAGTAATTTCAAAGTAATGATCTCAGCTTAGTTTAAAAAGTTGAGTCGTTACAAAAACTATTTTTCAAGAGTAATTGCCCAAGTGTTTTTGTTATCTGGGAATATATCGCGTAGCCTACTCAAAGCCTCCATGGTTGTAACATCAGGTAACACAATAGTATGCACAAGTCATGGGAGATCGTTGCATAGTAAACAATATATGCTAAGCAAAAAATATATGTGTGTGTGGCTATATATATATATATATTAAAGAACCAGCAAAGGAGCATATTACACATAAAACTACAAACTACAAGTCCTAAAAATAGACCAATCCACTGTTGTAGAGGCCTTGGACTAGTAGGAACGACACAATTGAATCTGATAAACATAATTCAAATAAGAACAAATATGAATAGAGATGGCGATGGTGATTTGTCGATGGTGGATCATCAATGGTCAAAGACGATTTAGTTGATTAAGACTAGATCTGTGAATTTGATCTGCTTTGGATGCGAGTTCAAGTTTTAGAGAATGCAGGATTGGCTTGGATGGTAGCCATATTGAGTCGACAACTTGAGCAAATCTTAGTCATGCAAATCAAAAGTAGAAGCTCATAATTAACTTAGGATTAAGATATCATCTTGGAGAATATTAATCTTTTCAACTAATGGATTTACAAAGATATATTAGATATATTTTGTGGTCAAAATCTTGTACAAATTTTTTGTATAGAATACCTCCACACATTTATCTTCAAACAAAAGATTTGGATTACACGGTTTGTAATCATCAGAAAGTGTTTCGGAAGATGTTTGCATGAGCCTATGCCAAAGTGAATGAAGAAATTAGTAACAAGTATCCATAGTAAGTAAAATAAAAGACTAGATATTTATAATAAATTTTAAATAACTAGATATGTATTATATAATTAAGGGAAATTTTTCAAAACTAGCAAAATAAATTAAAATATTTACAAGTTATTGCAAAATTTTGGATTCTATCAATGATAGAAACTGATAGACTTCTATCGTTGTCTATCTATCGTTGTCTATCAATGACACTTAGAAAACATATCAGTGTTTATTATTTATAGAATTCGAAAATTTTGCTATATGTTGTAAATATTTTATCAAATTTGTTATTTTTTACAATTTTCCTATAATTTATGAAATTTGTTTAACATTTTGTCAAATAACCACAACAAATACGTTTTTTTTTTCTCAATTTTATAAGAAAAACCTCTTTTGACTTTCTAATTTTCTATGTATTACTTAAAACTCATAAAAAAATATGTCAAACAAGAGCTCAACTCAATTGATACGTGTATGTACTTGAAGATTAAAGGTTTTGTTTTAAATTCTCATCACCAATATACATAACCTAGCTAGCTTTAACAATCAAATGATCAATGAAGTAAGCGAAATAGTTTAGCTTTAACAATCAAATGATCAATGAAGTAAGCGAAATAGTTATTAAACGAACCATTAATTTGAAGCCTCTCTAATGCCAAGAAAGATATCTGTTTTTTTCTTTTTCCAAATGTACCATGTAGATATCTGTTAAATGAAGAAAATACATGTATGTGTCTAGGTGCCATTTCTAATAAACAATTAACTATAAAATCAAAATAAGCTTATTTGAATAAATAAGTGAGAAACTGTAATTAATAGGTATTATATTGGACCAGGAATTAGGATATTGAATCGGTGATGATGAATACATCCACAAAATTTATAATAAATACCACCAGATTTAATATTTTTAACATTGAAACGATACTCTAAATTTATTATATATATATATATATAATAAAATGAAACATTTTTAAAAATAACAAAATAAATTAAAATACTTACAAGTTATAGCAAAATTTTGGATTATATCATCGATACTCTTCTATCACTATAGCATATCGATGACTATCACTGACAGAATTTGCTATAGGTTGTAAATATTTTGTAAGATCTATTATTTTTAAAAAATTCTCCTTTTTAGGATGTGTTGGTTAAGTGGAGTGGTGAATATCTATGAATAGCCCAATTAATTTTTTTTCAAAAAAATTTTTTAAATTTGATTATTTGAATAGTGCAAACTATACAACAATGATAATGATAAGAGGTATGGAGTAGTAGTAAGAGAGTTCTAGGTTTAATCTTCCCTAAATAATCGTACTAAATAATAATAATTGTTAAAAAAAACTAACATTAATAGGCATAATATTTTAGGCAGGAAACTCAACTTTTCCAATAAATTTGTTTTTAAATACAACAAAGTAAATAACACGAATAGGCTACTATAATCTACCCTTAGTTCTTTGTCATTGTCATTAGTGTAGTGTTTATTCCTATTTATTACTCATAAACTATGGAACTTCCATGATGTTTGTGAAAATTGTGAACATTTTTTTTTTCATTTAAGACAAATGTTTATAAAAAAGAAAATAATGATTACATAAAATTTCTATTAATCAATTTGTTATTAAAGCATATAATTAACAATATTAAATAATAATAAAAAGCAAAAAGTTGAAGTCCACTGAATTTGTGTAAGACAAATTTGACATTCCCACTGAATATCTGATTTGGTCAGCATGAAATCAACGGAGACCTAATTTCAAACCCAATTGCTCACTTCCAATTTCAATTAATTTGCCTCTTCTTTTTCCTTTTTAATAATTAATATACACATTTTTCTTCACCTTTAATTTTGTAACCTTTTATCTTAACTCAATTTTATGTTTGCGTCCAACAAATTTTTGGAAATCATATCTCACGCTTTTTACCATTATTTATTTCTTATTAAATTATTATTCTTGTTATAAGTGTATTTTGGTTCTTTAATTTCATACTATAATAATCCTTTTCTTGTGGATACTATTTCATTTGCAATACTATTTATCCTAAACACTCGTCATTTTTTAATCTTTGTTAGAAAAATTTTACTATATTTTATAAAAAAAAATAGTTTATTTTAATATATTCTAAAATGTCCCTTAAAATAATCTACATATCAAATATATATTATTATAATCCAAACTAAATAATCTATATTTCAAATATAAATTATCATAATACAACTATAAGTATACTTAGTACTATAATTAACCAACTCTTTGTCTCAAATGTTCAAAATGTTCTAAATATGTCCCACTAATTTATTGTTATTATTTTAGATTATAAGCATAGTTTTAAAATAATTTACAATCTCTCTCAATTATTTTTTAAACTTATTTTTATAATTTAAAAATATCATATAAAAAAGAAGAAAAAGAATACCTAAATTACCTTTTAAAATTATTCTTAAAGCTGTTGAAAGATAGTCTTTTAAAAATTCATGAACTAAATATAATTATGGTAAATAATAGAATTACTAAAAAGATATATTTTAAAAAAGATATTTTTAAAATTATAAAATAAATTAAAATATTTATAAGATATAGTAAAATTTTAAATTCTATTAATAATAGTCTTCTATCACATATTAATAATTATCTGTGATAGAATTTGTTATATGTTTAAATATTTTGTACAATTTATTATTTTTGAAAATTTTCTTTTTAAAAATTTAAAAACTAGTTATTTAAAAAAAAAAGTTGCCGATTAATTTTTTTCTTATTAATATTAAGGGTTATTTGAATGAACTAGAAAATATGGTTTTAAAAAATGTTATATATTTTTATTTAAACTTTTAACTTTATTTTTTTAAAGCTAATTAGATCAATGGGGGAGACACTCCAATTATTTTTAAAATGACTTATTCTCAATTAGGTTGATGTTGAATAATATTAATTTGACGTGTGAAATTATTGTTTTGCATGAGAAAAGTTTTTAATGTCCAAAATCTCTACTATCTTTTCCGTTTTCAAATTTAGCAAACTATATTATATATAAGCAACATCAAATTTTACAAAATATTTATAATCTATAGCAAATTCTATCACCGATAGTTATAATAATAGAAAACTAATTAGTGAGAATCCAACATTTTACTATAACATGTAAATTTTTTAATTTATTTTGTTATTTTTAAAAATACCTCTATATATAACCTCATCTCTAATCATTTACCAAATAAAATAGTTAATGTAGCACACTAAAAGAGTTATTTATGTTTCCTACTAAAGGACTTTTATCTCAAGATTCTAATTTATTAAAATGGTAAATTTGAAAGTTAAAAATTATTAAGATAAAAAAAACAATGTATATTCTACCAAATAATATTTTAGGAGCAATAGAATTACTTATCTTATCACTTACTTGAAATATACGAAGAAAACAAAGATTTTGATATCTAGTAATTTTTTGGTATTGTTCTTACAAATTACATTTGTATTAATTTTGTAGATTTTGTCCAACTCATTTGTTTGGATTTACCCTTTTATATATATTTAAATTCAAATTAATAAGCATTTCTATAGATGCAATTGAATTCCTATTGTTATATACATACCCTATCTACAAGTAAACACTCTTCAATTTTTCAACCATGTAACTCTCTTGGGAAATTTATCATGGGAAGAATTTTTTTAAAAAAAAATCTTTGAAAAACTAATTTGAATTTTAGTCCATTAAAAGAAATATCATATTCTTAATTATTATATTTAATTAAACATTTTACTTTGCAAATGTTCTTAATTCAATATATAAATTTTTCCTTTTCTTTTCTAATTAGGATAATGTAGGACCCATTCTTAATTTAGAAGCCTTTAAGTTTAAAGTTTAAGTTTAGAACTTTTTTAAAAATGGTTATGAAAATTATTTTTATTGTTAAATTATATTATCTTTCCATCTCTCACTGTAAAAATATCTTTATTGCGTAAATTTTATCCTATGTATATTTTATTACCCCTTTTAGTTATTCATTTTATGGAACTACTGTGTGTGATTAATTGATGTGATTGAAATAATAAACAACATTGTTTTATGTTACATTAACTCAAATAGAGTTTGAAATTAATGCCTACAAAATTTTAAAAATACAAGATAATTAACTAGTTCGGTTTTTATTTAAGAAAATTTTTAAAAATAAAGAAATTTATAAACTATTCTAAGTTCATAAGCAAAATTTTAATTTAACACCAAAATGGAGAATCAAAAAAGTTTAAGATAAAGTATCTAAATATTTTTATTATATGTATAAATACTTCCTTTTTTTTTTCTTATAGATTCTAAAAATTTAAAGTTTAAAATTACTATTTTTAGTTTATAAAATTTAACTTATTTTTTTAAAAAAAAAAGAGTAAAAATATATAATAAAACAAAATAGTCAAAAAATGAAAATGGAAATGACGGTTGCAGAGTCCTTTTAAATGGTTTGTAGAAAAGTGGGCTAAGCTCATTCCTTC
>JBBPDI010000023.1:29043172-29057067 GCA_037974545.1 Cucumis variabilis | reverse complement strand
TGCAATCATTGCTTTAGGGATTTCATGATTTGTCTTTTCTTTAACATAATCCATTAAACAAAATATATTTAAAAATTGAAGATCTCAAACTAAATCTAATAAAATTATGAGATTTCAAATAATAATGATGCTTCCACTTTTCATAAATTAGGGCCACATACATATAGTTTTCTTTTCCCTTTTTTTAGAAAAAGAAAATATAACAAAATATTAAAATTAATTTGTGATATATTAAGACTATTTTGTGATATATTAAGATAAAGATTACTAATATGCATTTATCACCATATATAGAGACAAATATAGTAGTTTATTTAGTCAAAATATTGATCAATATAGTAGCGTTTATAAACGATGCTTTCTATAGATAATAAAAAGTTTTAAAAAAGCTAAGTTGGTAGATTTTTCAATTTTATGAATGAAGATGAAATAATTTTATCTAACTAAAATATAGAGTTTGGTCTCACGTTAAAGTAATCAAAATGCATTATATATTATTATGTTCTATCATTTATCTTATCACTTAAATTTAGGAACACTTGATAAACAAAAGCAATACTTCAAAAAAAAAAAAGATTTTTTTAAATAAGATGTGTTCAATTATTTTTTTTTTATAAAGTTGAGACAATATTAGATTAAGCAGTAGATGATATTATTTAGTGTAAGGAAGAAGGCATATTCAAATAACTACTAATTTTTGCCTATATAAAGGCATAATGAGACCTACTGCCACCAAAATTCCATTCAACCAAATACCTTCACTTTTCCTTTTTCTTTTTCTTCTTTCTTTATTTTAATTTCCCTTATGTTTCATTTTTCGGGAATCAAAGGAAAATTATATGCGTTTGGTAGATTTTTTTTTTTTAAATTGTTTTATCACACACACACATATATATAGGACATTTTAAAAAATAGCAAAATATTAAAACTATGCATAAAATATAACAAAATTCACCAACTCTCTATATAGCCAATTTAAATATTTTGCTATATTTTGTAAACAATTTCATATTTTGTGCTATCCATAACAATTCCTTGATATATATATATATATATAGAAAGACTTGTGTGATGCACGAGCCTTAAATCTTTTTTTACATAAATTTATGGGTTTTTTTAAAAAATATAATAAATCGGCAAAATATTTACACCGTATAAAACAATTCGAAAAAAGGAAAAGCCTATAGGCCCACAATAGAAAATTCAAAAAATGGCTCAGTTAACACGCAATTAATCGACCACACGTTCGTTTGTAATTCTTCTTCTAAACGATTATGATACACGATTGTATATGTAATGATACACAATTGTGTAGGTAGTATCAAAGAGGTACAACGTTGGTTGGCAATCGACAATCTATGATAGTGTTATTAAAGTCCTTTAATGTCTGTTGGCTTTGATGTTAGTTTAAAACTGACATTAAAGAGACCAACAATGTCGGTTTAAAACCGACATTAAAAAGGTACTGTGTCAGTTCTAAACTAACATCGATGATCGTGTTATAAAAGCTGTGAAACCCAAAAATTTATTAGATCTTTAGAACTTGTTAAGATTAGTGAAGGATAAGAGAAACTAAAAAATGGAGTAAAAATACTTGGAAAGATTAAGACTTTTAAGGTATAGGTTTAAGAGAAAGAGAAAAGTTGAAAATTTTGACAAATTGTCAAAGGAAGAACATTATGCATTTAGAGGTTATGTGGGCAGCAAAAGGAACTAAATAACCTCTAAATGAGATTGGTTGGGCAGTGTGAGGCTTGAAAACCTCTAAGCATAGGTGTGTGGTTATGGTTAGGTATTTTGGACTTAGGCTAGGCGGTAAAGCCATGAAAAATAACCTCCAAAGGATTGTTGTTATGTAAGGAAGACTGACTTTGAGAGGTTAGTTGGGCGAGGAATGTTGTCACTTGAGTGGGCTAGGCGAGATAACCTCAAAAGAGGTTATTTATGGGTTTAGGCGAAGGGCTTGGCGACAAGCTTGAAGGTTAGTGTGGCCGAGGAGAGTCTTAGGCTTTGATGCTAGGTGAGGAAGGTTGTACACGAGGAAGCTAGGTGATCAAGGCTATGCATTAAGAGGTTAGTTAGATAAGAGACTTGACTTGGCCAGGAAAAAATAGAGGTTAGCCTTGTGATTAGGACATAACGTGGCAAGCTTAAGGCATTTGGTTTAAGGATTAATCTGGGTGTCTAACCATTTTAACAAGACACCTTTTTAACATGCATTTTGATATGGAGGAGAAGTTTGAGGTGTAATTAGAAGCTTAAGAGGCAAGTCTAATCAAGGTTGAAGTGTCAACATTTTCTCATGCAAGGACTTCTATAAATAGGCAACTTCACTTAAGAGTTTCTCACAACTCACTCATGAAAAATCACTCAAATTAGTCTTGAAAGTTAAAAAATTGTATCTAGTTTGTGAGTGAGAGCTGATATTCAATTTGGATTCAAGAAGGTTTGTGTTTTGATCAAGATTAGTCAAGAAGGTTATTTTAAAAAGAAAATTGAGCAAGGTGAATTCCAAGAGTGCTACACAACTCGTCATTTAGCGTTTTGCTATAAAATTTTGAGGTAAGAAAGTTCAGACATTTTAAAGAAACGTTTTAGGAGAAAGTTTTATAAAAAAGGTTACGGAGTTTAAGTTATAAATTTTCAAAGTTGGGTCATGTATTATGGACGAAAAATGTTGTTATAGGCAGTAGGTTAATGTCATGTATGCAAGACGAGATAGGCTTGGTGTTTTGGTCATAGAGGTTATTATGTGTTGTTGAGAGGTTTGCAACAAAGCCATGACATAGCTAAGTGGCAAGGCATGCGCTCAGGCTGCACGCATGACTTGCAAAAAGAGGTTAGTAGGCGGCAAGCTGGGCGCACAGCACCACGTGGACAAGGACACGTAGTGGCCACTAATGTGCTGCTTCATGCGAGTGTTACCCCTCATTGCAAGTCTAGCACGCAACTTACACCCCTCACCGTGAGGTTAGCACACAAGGTCCCTTGACCATGCATGCGCGACCAGCCTCATCCACAATGTCGTTGAACATTATTGGCTATTTTCGAGCTGTCATGGTATTTTTGGAAATTTTAAGGAAACTTTTGTATATGTTCATGACCCAAGGATTAATTAAGGGTAAAATTTGAATTTTTTTATATCAAGAAAGGTTAAGAGGATTCTCAAGACCAAATCTATATCCAAGTGCAGTGAGTAACAAATTATTTTAAACGCTATTTATTAAACATGATTTCAAGTTTCACAAGCAATAGCTTATGAGTAGCACCGTGATTTCTAAAGTATTTATGATATATGATTTCAAGTCTTACAAGCAATAACTTGTAAGTAACAAAATATTTTAAACGCTATTTATTAAACATGATTTCAAGCTCTACAAGCAATAACTTATGAGTAACAAAACATTTTTAAATGTTATTTATCAAACATGTTTTCAAGCCACACAAGCGATAGCCTGTGAAATGATTTATGAACATGTTTTCCAAGTTATTATTTCAAGTTATGATTTATTGAAAAAATATCTAGGGAATAAAGGAAGTATACAACCTTTAGTAACAGTAGTCAATCAACAAAAGAAACTACAAGAAGAACACTAAGTAGAAACAACAGAGACACACAATGTTGTTAATCTTGTTTGATGACTCAGCATCTACATTTGTGGGTCCTTGATCCATGATCAAATATCTTATTACTTTGATAATTTTCAATCATAATCAACCTATTATGATTTTAGTATAGAGATTCTCATCAACTTAATCACTCAGTACTAATATTGTGATACAAACACCATTATCACTAAAATTTAAAGTTAGATTTTGGCAACCAAAATCTTCGATCTTAACCAATCTACAATCTTGTCATCAGACAGAAAGTTAATCAATGGAGTCTCCCCCTGAACTAATGACGTTCGTCAGAACTCAACATAACACTTAAGCAACTAGTCTACTTATGAAGGGTTTTCTTCTTCTTTAAAGAAAATGAGCTGCTACATACATTATCAAAGGATAACTTACATGTTTTAGAAACAACATGAAACACTTGATTGGAAGAACTACGATCAAGATAACACAACAATCTTCTCTTGATGCAAAAGCAGAGTAATGTAAATGCTTGAGTACATTTTTTCTTTTTCTCGAACACATAAAACACAGTGAACGAATTAGGGTTAAATAGTGAAACATTAACATAAAATCTTTACAAGAAAGGAAGGAAAGTAAAAAAAAGGAAAAAAAATATTCAGAACAAAATATTATCCATAATAAAATAATATCCAGCAGAGGAACAAAAAAAAATACTTTCCAAAAGAAATGCTTCCTTCCAAAATTCTCTTTTTGCCATAACTGAAGGCAAAAAAAGATATGAACAAAAATATGCGGGCCCACAGATTCAACAACTCCCTTTGGGACTAGCTTCTTTGATTTGTTCATACATACACAAAAAATATAGAATTAAGGACTAAAATACAGGACAGGAAAAAAGAGACAACAAAACTCCCCCTACATGTTGAAGTAGAATTAAGAAGTATGGTTGGTGGGTTGCCCGTCAAGAAGATTGTGGAGAGCCTAAATAGCGGAGTAGACGACAGTACGACGACTTGTCATGACAGAAATGACATTAGTATGAGACTGAATATCAATGCTAAGAGAAGGGTTCTCTTCGGTCAACAGTTGCATCAAATTAAGGCCAACTCCTTTGGCAAGTGCAGGCCAGAACAAGGTACATTCAAAACTGAAGCAGCAGAGGATGAACCAGATTTAGGAAGGCGGAATAAGTGAGAAAGATCTGGATCATGAGATCCTTGAAATGGTTTATAACTCATCTGACTTCGTAATGACATCTAGGTACTAAGATAAAAGAAAACCACATAAGAGGTGAGGGAAACAAATGAGGATGTTAATCCAAAATGTGTCAACATGGCGCAGTATGTGCTGAAAGATAAGCTCAACAACATCCACTTTAGCCCCAGTTCCAATATGATAGATCAGATGGGCTAATGTAGTAGATTGGTGGGAAGTGGGTAGAGATGTCCACGGGGTGGGGCAGGGTTGAAGATGCCACTCCCCGTTCCCATTTCCGCTGTCCGTTCTCATTCCCCATCTCCACCAATTTCCCCTACAAGGAACGAGGCGGAGATTTTCCGTAGAAAATATTCCTCGTTTATTTTAAGTTTAATCTCATTTCAATCCACAACTTGAAATGTATATACATTTTTAATGTTGTTTTATTTTCGATAGAATACTATCAATTTTCTTATTTAAAACCATTAAAATGCCAAATTCTAGCTCATTGTTTATAAAAATAAAAATTCAACTATTAGAAGATACATTTAGAAATCCATCCATAAAAATTAAAAAATTTATACAAAAAAAAAAAATCAAAGATCAGTCTATAAGTATTCTAATAAAGCCTTCAATTACATCTTAAGACACAAAAATATATTTTTTTAATGAAAAGTTTACAAATCACAAATCATGGCACAACATGTATATATACAAGTTTACAACATAAAAATTGAAATTAGGAAAAAAATAAAGAAATGGAATAAAGAAAAGAGGAAATGAAGAATATCGAAATAGATTTTTTTTTTTACTGTTTTACAAATTATTAAAATAAATAAATATTTATATTTATATTAGGAGCATTCTTAAAAATAGCAAAATAAATTAAAATATTTACATGCTATAGCAAAATTTTGAATTCTATCACTCTAGCATATTAATGACTATCAGTAATAGAATTTTCTATAAGTTGTAAATATTTTGTAAAATCTACTATTTTTAAAAATTCTCATTTATATTATATATATAATTAATTATATTTTTAATCGAGGAAGAGTGGGGAATCGGGGTGGGGATAGAGACGGGGTCGGGGTCAGCAAATGTATTCCCCGTTCCCAGCCCTGTGTTGCCAACGAGGAAAACATTTTCTCCACACTTCTCCATTTGTCATGTATTTGGAGATTCCCCACCTCATTTGGGAAGGGTCCCCACGAGCCCTGGTCCCATGGGTTAAATGGACATCTCTAGAAGTGAGATGCCAGTTAGTTATCCCAATGTTATGAAAGATAGAATATTTAATACTCAACTTCATGACGGGAAATTGACTATCAGATGACCAATGCCCAAACAATTCAGGTGCAAGATGTTTCAAAGACGGTAGAGTTACAGAAAAATGGAGAGGCAAAGTAATGTCCAAGAAGGTATTTAACAAAGTAGGAGACATATGAAAGCATTTGCCACAAACATGGATTTTGTGATAGTCAGACATGCCCTGATCATTGAGATTAGTTGGTAGATTTATAATAAATTACCGCATTAGTTTAGGATAGAGTTACCAATAGCAGATATAATAGGAAGAAGTCCAACATAAGCAATTAGGTCAATGACAGCAAAACATGAACGATGTTGATAAAAAATTTTAAACTCACTAGCAATTTGACATTGTACCACATATTTTCATTTGACAACACTGTCTTCAGAGTGAAAATAGATACCGTCATGAGGAACTGCATGAACATTTGAAGGGAGCTTGTGACGACTAGACTTGGTGGTAATAACTTTTTGCCTATGAAAAGGAATTTGGGGTTTGAACTTAGAAGGGCCAGACTTGGAGTTAGAGACCTGTTCAGTAGTAGTTGGTTTGATGCCTGGAGTGTTGAGTTCATCACTTACTTGAGGAGAATCAGGAACAACAGTAGAAGTAAAACCTGGATGAGAAGCTGACTTAGTAATGGTGTCAACAGATGATAAGTGTGGTTGAGTCCTAGCATTCGATTCCTCTGAGTCTCGGGCAAATTCGATGAACAGATCCTCAATGGTGGTATTTGTGGTTTTATAAGGATGAGATGAAGTAAGGCCATAAGAGGTCGGGATAGAGCCCTTTGGGAGAGTATGTTGAAGAACAAATGAGGATCCAAACAAAGTGGCATATAAACATTGGAGAGACCAGAGATAGTGGAGTTTTTACTTCTAACAGCTGAGGGAACCTTTCGAAGAGAAAAACTTGTAGAAGCTTTTCTCTTTAACACATTAGAGAGCATTACGTTGTCTTTACTGGAAGAATCTGAATCAACAACAATCGTCTCAATAGATTCAGAATATGAGACATGAAACCTAGCACGTCTTGATGATGATGCGCTAAACTTTCTAGAGATTTTGCTTGGAGGAGGAGTGGTCTTTGTAGAGCGTGCTGGAGAGGCTCCATGCATGGAAGAGACAAACTCAGAGGAATAGGATTTGGGAATCTCATTGATTTTGTGGAGTCTTCTCAAGGGGTTTCAAGGAAGGATCATCTTGAATCTTGGAGGTTTTTGGATAGAACAGTAGACCTTTAAGGCTTTGACAATGTAGAGAGAATGGGTTGGTAATACTTCATTCGTGTGGAGACCATTGCTGAGAACGAAGGTCGATTAAGTAGAAGAAACCTTCCTATTTAGGAGTGAAACACTTGTCGAAGATGAAACGACTGAGAATATGACGTATTTGAATTTTAAAAATCTTTCTTGTATCTTAGGCAACACACATTGGGCCAAAAAAATTTGTAGAGGAGGCCCAACTAACAGTGACTTTAATTGCTAATTTATGAGTTGACAAACACCAAACCCAGCCAAAAGCTTCTCATAGACAGAGACTTCCAGTGGTTTTGTAAATATGTTAGCTAACTTGTTTGAGCTTCGAACATATTCCAGTGATGTTGCTTTTGATTCGACAAACTCACGAATGAAGTGATGTTTGATGTCAATGTCCTTAGTGTGACTGTGCTGAACAAGATTTTTTTAAATGTTGATAGCACTTAGGTTGTCACAGTAGAGTAACATGGTGTCTTGTAGGATGTCATATCCTGACAACGTTTGCTTCATCCATAAGAGTTGAGTGCAACTACTTCTGGCTGATATATATTTAGCTTCAACGGTAGATAAAGAGATGCAATTATGTTTCTTACTGAACCAAGCAATAAGATTTTTGCCAAGGAAGAAGCATCCTCCAGAGGTACTTTTGCAATCTTCAGCATAACCCGCCCAGTCTGCATCACAGTAGCCAACTAACATAGATGTAGTGTCAAACGTGTACCAAAGCCCAAAGTCAACAGTGTCTGAGATATATTTCAAGACGTATTTTGCAAAATGTAAATGGGAGGCACAAGGATCAGCTTGATATTTGATGCAGAATCCTACGATAGAGGCAATATTAGGACGACTGGCCATGAGATATAGAAATCTGCCAATGATACTTCGATATAAACTCTCATAAATCTTTTCTCCTAGCTTATCTTTGGAGACTTTGAGGTGAGTAGCTGCAGGAGTTTGTTTAGGCTTGGCATTGGTTAGATCAAACTTCTTGAATAAGTTACGAGCATATTTCTTCTGAGTCACGAATGACCTTAAGAAGAGCAACAAAGGCGAAGGTTCACCAAAATCAATACCTTCAATTTGAGCATACACTTAAGCCACAAGGCGAACCTTGTTGTTTATGACATTACCTTTCTCATCAGATTTGTTCTTGAATATCCACTTTGTGTTGATAATACTTGCATTAGTTGGTTTAGGGACAAGTTCCTAAGCCTTGTTTTGCTTGAATTGAGGAAGTTCTTCTTGCATTGCCATGACCTATTGATTGTCCTGAAGAGCTTCAGTTATATTTTTTGGTTCAGTAGAGGACATAAAACATATAATTGCTAGCATTTTTGTATAATCCTTTCTTTCCTTCATTCTAGTAGTGATTCCACTACTGATGTCACCAATTATGTTTGAGCATGGATGATTCTTTTGAACATGAGTAAGACAGAGTGTAACATTTAACTTGGAATCCCATCTATGATGATACTCTCTGTCATATAGAATGTAACATTTGCTTCTAAAAATGTAGAAGTATTGAACATTAGGTTTGCATCCTTTCCATAGCTGGTAGTTGGTAAGGGATGTTCCAGGTTGCAACACAATTCTGTTATGAATGTGACAAGCAATATTTTAAGAGCTTCATAACTTAAACCCTCATCCTCCAATTGCAATGGATACATTAAATGAAAGTTCATATTCGTAAAGTTCAAGTTGACTTGTGTGATAACATGATAGGGACCACTTCAGCTATATGGGAATCATATGAGTCATATTATTCGAAAGATGATACTTTTACATGGGAGCCAGTTAAGATGAATAGTGAATCGTTTGACATCCCACAACATAAAGATGCTCCTACAAAAGATTGCAAAGAAAAATCTAAAGTTCATTACAGCTCTTCTAGCTGAAAGTTGAAGACAAAAAGGAGTGATTGGTCCGAAGAAAGCTTTACAAGTGAGGAGTTGGATGTAGGACAAATATTTGTTTGCAAGAGAGATTTGTCAATGAGATTAAGTGTTTTGGTAATGAATTTTTTTTTTTAGATTGTAGTAAAAAAGTTTACAAAAGAGTTTCTTTTTGTTAGATGCATTGACAACAAGTGTGGTTGGAGATTGCGAGCGATGAGATTGAAGGATTCAAATATATTCAAGATTAAAAAGTATGTCAAAGTTCATTTTTGTTCTCTTAAGTTCTTGAAACGTGACCATAGGTAAGCAAAATCTTGGGTTGTTGGAGAATTAATAAAGTCCAAACTCAAGGAAGTCGGTCGTCTATACAAACCACGTGATATCATAGAAGACATGAGGCAAGACTATGGAATAAATATGAGTTATGAAAAAGCATGGCGTGCTAGAGAAAATGCATACGAACAAATGCGAGGGTGTCCTGAAGTGTCATATAATCTATTGCTTAGATATGGTGAAGCACTCAAACTTAGAAATCTAGGTACCATATTTCACATGGAACTTGAAGATGATCGTTTCTTCAAATATCTTTTTATGACTCGTGGTTTATGTGTTAGGATTCTTAAAATTCATTAGACCAGTTATAGTCATGGATGGAACATTCCTTAAGAACAAATACCGTGGTCAGTTGATAGTTGTCGTTTGCTTAGATGGTAACAATCAAATTTATCCTCTTGACTTTGGAGTGGTTGATAGAGCAACAGATGCTTCAATAGAGTGGTTCTTAGAGAAATCGAAAAGTGCAATAGGGGAGGTGCCTAATCTAGGTTTCGTGACAGATCGGAAAACATGCTTTTCTAAGGGTATTTCATCTATTTTCCCCTCTGCATTCCACGACCTTTGTGTCCAACATTTGACTCAAAATTTGAATGATAAATATAAGAATGACACTATAGCTACTTTGTTTTACAATGCATCGAGAACATATCCTGAATCAACGTTTTTAGAATCGTGGAGAAGTATTCTTGCATGTCCTAATGGTTCAGGAAAATATTTAATCGATGTTGGAATAACACGATGGTCTCGTGTTCACTGTCCATGAAGACGATATAACATGGTGACAATAAATATAGCAAAGTCCATGAATTCTATACTGAATGAACCTAGACATTTGCCTATTGCTTCGTTCCTTGAACATGTTCGAGCTTTGTTACAACATTGGTTTTGGGAGCATCGAGAAGAAGACATTAAAGTGATATCTACATTAACTAAATGGGCAAAGTTAGTTCTATAAAAGAAACAAGAACGAGCTTTGACAATGAAGGTCAACTCAATTGACTGTTACCAATTCCATGTTAAAGATTTAGATAAAGAGGAGGTCGTAAATCTTCATACTCAAGAGTGCACTTGTAAGGAATTTCAAGCTGAGCAACTACCATGCGCACATTCCATTGCTGTAGCACGGGATCGTAATATAAATGTTTATAGTTTATGTGCTAACTATTCCAATAATGAATGTTTGTTGGCAACATATTCAAAGGCCGTCTACCCAGTTGGAAATCTATTGGATTTGAAGACAAGTGAAAAATATGTACATATGACTATCTTACCTCCAAAAGTAGTCAAAAGAGTTGGTCGACCGAAGAAAAAGAGCATTCCAAGTGTTGGTGAAGAATTGAAATTGCATAAGTGTGGTTGATGTAAAGAAATAGGCCACAATATATTAACATGTACCAATCCAAATTCATACACTGAGAAGTTGAGCATACAAGATTTGTCCCTATCTTGGTATGTAGTATTAGTTTTATACTTGCATTGGTAATGTCCTTATATGTCCTTATATGATTTCTGTTTATCTGTCTTCGTATGTAATATCAGTGTGTTTTTTTAATGATGGTTTCTGTCTTAGTATGAATGATGATTTAGGTCTTGGTAACATATTTTGAGAAACTTCAATGTGTCATTGTTTGGTTCTCTAAATGGAGTGTTTATATTGTAGTATCAATGTCTCATTCCCCATGTGTGTTTCTTCAATGATGCTTTATGTCTTATATTGTAGTATCAGTGTCTCATTCTCCACTTGTTTTTTTCTTGTTTTGAAGCTATAGCTTGGTGTGTAACGTAAAGAGAATCCAATGTGTAGTGTAAATCATTCCCCAAGTGTGTTTTTTCAACTAGTGCATGTCATAGCTTGGTTTGTGCTTGAGTTTTTTGTAAGATCACAATGTAAAAAGAGTTTCTTGTTTTAATGCAGGTGAAAGATGGTCATAAAAAAGTTTCCTGAGTTGTTTGCAAGATCACTAAAATCATCTCTCTGACAAAGCTAACCTGAAGACTTTTCTTCTCCAACTTGAAGACTTTCCTTCTCTTTTTATTTATTCTACTTTGTATCTTTTTCTTCTCTAGATATAGTTTGGTTTGACTACCACTTTTTGGTTTTGGTTATCAAAATTAATGTGAACATTTTATAGAATATCTACTTATGAAATTTTTGTCATGATGTTTGTATTACTTTGCTTGTAACATCCATTTTATATAGTATTAGGCCTAAAAGAAGATTGTAACATAGTCGACATCATGACATTCAATTCTTGAACATTTGATTTTAGGCTTCTACGTTCATTCTCAAGAACTCCTACTTGATCTTGGAGTTTCCAAACAACCTCTTTCATTTTAGACTTCCAATTCTTTTTCTTACTCTTTTTGAAATCATCTTCATCATTACTAACTTCTCTTGCTTGTTTTGAACCACCATTCTTCCCAGGAACGATGTTGGACTGATGAAGTTTGTCAAAAAGTTTGCCTGAAGATATTCTCAAATGCTCCTCTTCAGGCATCATCTCCATTACTGCCTTAATTATGAACTACAAAGTGGAAAAGCAAATATAGTTAGGCCAAACAAAAAGGAACATTCTAAATGGTTTAGGTGCGAGATAATACATTAGGGCGTAATAAACGTCCTAAACATGCATAGAACCATTCTACACAGTTTAGGAAGGATAACAATTTCATTTTGAAACTGGTACTGAAATTTTGATAGGTGCGAGATACGTGCGAGATAAAACAGTAGGGTGTAATAAACGTTCTAAACATGTATAGAACCACTCTAAACGGTTTAGGAAGGGTAGGAATTTCATTTTGAAAATCCTACTGAAATTTTGATAGGTGCGACATAGATGCGAGATAAAACATTAGGGTCTAATAAACGTCCTAAACATGCATAGAACCATTCTAAATGGTTTAAGAATGGTATCAAATACATTTTGAAACTCCTACTGAAATTTTGATAGGTGCGAGATATGGGCGAGATAAAACATTAGAGTTTAATAAACTTGCTAAACATGCATAGAGCCACTCTAAATGGTTGAGGAAGGATATTAATTTCACTTTGAAACTGCTAGTGAAATTTTGAAATGTTCGGGATAGGTGCAAGATACGTGTGAGATTCATGTGAAATAAAATACAAGTTCATAAGAGGCTTACTAAATCGAATTGCTTGCACTCCTAAACATATATTGTAACACCTTTGCTAAAGTGATTAATCAGTAGGAGGAAATAAAGTTCCTATGTATAGGTTTAGGAACAAAACTCATTGAATCATTTGTTTTTAAATTTTCTTTAACAAATGAATCCTAAATAAACTAGTTGGACATAGGACAAATTAATATGGGTTGCTTGGTTATACAAGACAACAAAGACTACATTTTGTTAAAACTATATCACTAAAAACATCAACAAAGTAGAGAACAACAATACTGTTTTTGATTATAATAATGTGATTAGCTCTAAAAATGATAATGTCTTTCAACATTGTTCTACTGGTAGCTTTGCTGAGTTTGGATGGGATACCAAATATGCTGGGATTAATGTCCTAAACTCCAAGGTATGTGTGTGTGCTTGTAGGACATATGCATTTCTTCTCTACAGGTATGTTACTTCCAATCATGAATTTCTTCTTACTCATTAGAAGAAATGCATTTCTTCTCACAGTATTACAAATACTTTTTATAAATAAAGCGTAAACCAATCATGAGAAAATAAAACAATCATCATAACAAATTTCTTGCATTCCTTTAATACACAATACTATGGACATATGCATCAATTTATTTGTTGAAAAACCTCAATGGCATCAAACAGAGGGGTCAAACAAATTTAATGGTATATCTAAAATGTGTCCAACAAAAATCCCATATCTAAATAGACTACTTAAATAACAATGATCTACAAAAAAAAAAAAAAAACTCAAATTTTATTGCTCACTTAACTTTATAAAGGATGAATACGACACTGAAAACGGAGAGGAGTGAAGAAGAAATGGAGAGGTCCAGTGAAAACGACACTTAAGTGGAAACTATTGGCTCGAAAAGTTCACCGAAGTTAAAGTCGAAACTAAAAACAGAGAGGCGTTCATCGGAGTTGAAGTCAAAACTGAAAACACCTGAAAGTGTGCCATCAAGTTCATCGAAGAAAACAGTTTTCTTCTAGATATTTATAACTCTATTTCCTTCTTGGAAAAGGAATAGGAGTAGAAGAGAATCAAAAGATTCTTTTATCAAATTTACTAATTAATTAATAATTAATCAATTAGTTAATAATTAATTAAATCATATTTAATTAATATTTCATTCAAATAAGATTTGAATGAATATCT
>JBBPDI010000023.1:29014103-29030112 GCA_037974545.1 Cucumis variabilis | reverse complement strand
ATTAATTGGCTAAACTCATTAACCACATTAATCAATATTTGTTAACTGTGTGTACACTCCACTAAAGACTCACAGCTAAACTCTTCTCATTGTAGATATATTTCTGTGTCCACGGATATAGACCAATAACAATAAGTTAGTCCTTCACGAGTGTTCGTAGCACCAACTAGGTCAATTTACCGTTTTATCCTTGTCTTACGTCTAATCCTTAAATATTAGTGCTCATCTAATGAACAACATGTTTATGATCCTACCAATAAACAGAAACTCATCTCGTGCCATAGAGAGGGTAAAGGTCCTTTGTTCAAGTCTTGGAGACACCATTTAAGGAAACACTCATCTACTCACCCTATAACGGTTTTTCTTAATAAAAATTAAGCCATTGCTTTTGGTCTCTGCAAAAATAATTTCTCTCTAAACTTTTTTCATTTCAATTGGTTCCCACAAACCAATCTCATCTTAGAATATAGGAATGTCTTCGATGGATGGTGTCTCAATTTAGAGTTTTTGTAGATTCAGAGGCGTCAAACTATACAAGTTTTTCTTTATCTAATCTATAATTAGAAAGCATGCTTGGGCTTTAAGTTATAATAAGAAAATTAGTTTCTGCATTATTTTGTGAATGTATTGGTATTTTGGGATTCTCAAATTAAATTGAGGAATGGTTTTGTAAAATCTTTCGCTACCTAGGGCTTTTATCCCTTCATGAGCCATACCTCACAAGTGTCCAATATACCAACTTTCACTATATTTAAGTTTAAACCAAAAAATCTATCTAACACTTTCAACTAACAAGCGTTAAAAGCTACCTAACACTGCGAACAAATTATCTTACACTAAGGTCTACCATAATTCTAACTAAATAAATACTACCTTACTTCTAAGAAACAAATCATATTCACAAATAATAAACTACAGATTACCATAACTATAGGATAACCACAACAAATCAATAAAAATTTTTAATTATTTAAACTATTTCAACAATTTAAAAATTGTCAAATTAATAAATTTTATCAATTCAATAATTTCAATACAGTTAAATTTCTCTATAACAATCACAACCATAATTGCAATAATTATAATCACAATTCCTTGACGGGCAAGGAGTCGACGAGCGGTTCAAACTCCTTCTCTTTCGACTTCCTCTTTTCTTTCTCTTTATGTTCTGTGAACACATAACACTATAATAGCATGGGTTCTCGCGACGCAGTTCGAAAACGTAGTGAGAACCCCCCAATCGCAATGCCATAAGTGAATGCGTCATTTGTTCTCTATATAATGCTGACGTAGTCACTTATGGCGTCATGAAAATATTTTCAAAATAAGTCAAACGTCACAATTTCTCACGAACATTATCAACCTCTACGTTGACAAAACGTTGACCTATCATGACGTGCTACTTTTTGGCGTCGCAGAAAAGTTGTCATAATTATTTAAAGGTTCAACCTTTGTTGGCGTGGTCAACGCAATGTCGTTGTAGATGGATACATCATCGTAGATGGACCTAATGTCGATGTCATGCATGTACGTGTCATGATTGATTTGAATTTTAATAATATTTTCTATTTTCCCCAACGACATGCTCTTCCACATCGACCGTTGTTGGGGCAACGATGACGTGCACCTGTATGGCATCGCTGAAAATTTATATTAGTTTTTGATAAAATTAGACATGCACGGCAGAAACTAGATCAAAATTCTATTCTAATTGTACTTAATTAATGAGTAAATCCTAAACAAAAATAAATTGTAATTTAGGGGTTTGAGAATACTTACTCTCGAAGCTCTAATTTTTTTCGAACAACCACTAAGGTTAACCTACTATCCTCTAAGCTCATAACCAAGTTGTGAGATTCGTTGGATGAAAGAGGCAGAAGAGAGAAAAGAATGAAAATTAGTAGAATTATCCAACAAAATGTTGAATTTTCCCACTGACTTTAATTAAAGGGGAAAATTGTCAATTTGGTCAAAAGTCAAAGTTTGACTTTTTCAAACCAAAAGTCAACAGTTGAACTTTTTATCATTTTATCTGTCTTTACTAATTTTGATCTTCTGAGCATGAATCTGCATTCATTTTTTCAAAATTTAAATCATATTCGAATATATTGTCGGTTAAAGTTTGACTTTTCAAAGACATAAAGTCAACATTTTGACTTTTTATAACTTTCATTATTTCCATCATTTTCGAGCTTCCAAGTATGAATCTGCATTCCTATCTTTAATATTTCAATCCAATTTAAACATAAAACTCTATCTCTAATCTGAAATTTGATGGTTATGTCACTTATACTTGTAAGTTTCTCTCTCCTCACCTAAATTAAACAAATCAACTCATTCCATCATTTTGTTCTAAGTTTATTTCATATGACCTAGCAAGGGAACCTAATGGACCTATAGATCATGGGCTCCAATGATCTATGATTAGCTGGTTAAACGCTTTTAGACCAGACTAATCAACATTCGTTAACTAATGGGTCATTCCACTAAAGTCTCGTAGCTGCTCTCCTCACTATAGATATATTTGTGTTCATTTGATATAACTATAATCAGTAAGTTAATCCTTCACATGTTGTTCCTAACCTCGACTAGGTTAAAATACCATTTTACCTCCGAGACTACATCTTATTCCTTAAGTCCCGTTGATCCACTATTAAATAATTGGTTTAAGGTCCAACCTATAAACAGAATCCCTCTCAGGCTAATGAGAGAGTGTGGCCCCTTGTTCAGGACTTGAATTTAGTCTTAAGAGAACGATATTTCTACTAACCTTAAAGTGGGTAGGAGTGAATTTCGTCTTGCACTTTATGCTCTAGTTATCCATCTGGTCTTACCCCTGAAATCGAGATAGTCAATTTTTAAACAGTAAATGGCGTTATAATGTAAAAGTGATTATTTCATAGTTCAGTCTTATGTAAACAATTTACATAGGATGCTTCCACTTTCTATCTTTACATGAACGATTCAGGATTACCTTGTTTGTACTAACTACAAAGCAAGCCAAATCCATAGTTTCTTTAAATAAAGCGTCCAACATTTATTCGTATACTATAGACTATTGAGGCAATATACTTGAACTTGATCCATGTTTATGTCTCTACATAAAGTTCAAGCTTACTTAAAATAGCCTCGAAACTTTAGTTTATTGGGTTTAAGATCATAGTATTCAATTTTTTGATAACGACTTTATTGAATAGAATATGATTACAAACTATGAGTTTTAGGGCATAAATTTCAACAAACTCCCACTTGGACTAAAACTCCTAGTGGGATAAAACAACGTTGAATTTAACCATGAAAGAGAATTATATATAAGAGTACAATTAAATATATAAACAACTAGGGCACATGCCCAACAAGTCTTCCACTTGTTCTAGTTTACAAACATCGTGACCTTGTGTTGGTGACCCTCAAACACTTTAGCCGTGAGTACTTTTGTAAAAGGATCAGCAATGTTTTGCTCAGAAGATATCTGGGTTACTACAACATCACCATGATGTACAATTTTCCTGATAAGATGGTACTTACGTTCGATATGCTTTTCCCATTTATGGCTTCTAGGTTCTCTTAAATTTGTAACTGCGCCATTGTTGTCATAGTATAAAGTGATTGGCAGATGCATATTTGGAACAACTTCCAAATCTGTTAAGAATTTCCTTAGCCATACTGCTTCCTTTTCCACTTTACAAGCTGCTACGTTTTTAACTTCTATTGTGGAATTGGCTATTCAAGTTTATTTTATGCTTCTCCAAATTACTACTCCTCCACTTAGAGTGAATATTGATCCTGATGTAGACTTTCTATCATCTTTATCAGTTTGGAAATCAGAATCAGTGTATCCAGTAAGGATCAAAGCTTTTGTATCATACACAAGCATGTAGTTTTTTGTTCTTCTAAGATATTTTAGAATATTTTTACTGGCTATCTAGTGATCACGTCCAGGATTGGACTGATACCTACTGACCATCCCTACTGAGTAGTAAATGTCAGGTCTAGTATATAACATTGCATACATCAAACTTCCAATAACGAAAGCATTGAGAATATTTCTCATATCCTTAAATTCTTGAGGTGTCATAGGACACTGTTCCTTTGACAAATGAATTCTATATTTGTTCAACAGCAGACCCATTTTGGAATTCTGCATTTTATATCTAGACAATATTTTATCTATATAAGATGCTTGAGACATGGCTAGTGATCCCGAGAATGCATTATTCATTTTCCAAATCTTTCATTTGAAATTGCGTAATTAGCCATTGTTTGATGTTATTAAGATAACATACATCATTTCCAATAAGTAGAACATCATTGACATACAAAACTAAGAATGCTACAATGGAATTGATGACATTTTTGTAAACACAAGGCTCATCAACATTTTGTTCAAAGTCATAAGATTTGATCACAGTATCAAATCTTATATTCTAGGATCTAAATGCTTGTATTAATCCATAAATGGATTTTTGAAGCTTTCAAATCTTTTGTTCTTGACCTTGTTCTATAAACCCCTATGGTTGAGACATATAGATACTCTCTTCAATATTGTCATTCAAAAAAGTTACCTTGCCATCCATCTGTCAAATTTCATAATCATAAAAAGTGACGATGGATAAGAGTATTCTAATTGACTTAAGCATGACAACGAGAGAGAGTTTCTTTATAGTCTACTCCCTCCCTCTGGGTATAACCCTTTGCCACAAGTCAAGCCTTAAAAGTTTGTACTTTACTGGCTTGGTCTCTTTTCTCTTGTAGATCTATTTACAATCAATAGGTTTTATGTCATTCGGTTGATCTACTAGAGTCCAGACAGAATTGAAGTACATAGACTCATTTTGAGGTTCATGGCTTGTTGGAATTTATGTCCTAAAACTTGTAGTATGTAATCATATTTTATTAAAAAAAGTCGTTATTGATACTATAATCTTAAAGCCAATAAACTAAGGATCTGAGGCTATTATTGAGTAAACTTGAACTTTATGTAGAGACATAAACATAGATCAAGTTCGAGTATATAGTCTAAATAGTCTATAGTAGTAGACTAATACAGTTGGACACCTTATTCTCGGAACACTATGGATGCGGCCAATTTGTAATTAGTACAAACGATGTGATCTTGAATTATTCATGTAGAGACATGGAAGTGGAGGCATCCTATGCAAAGAGTTTACATAAGACTGAAACCATGAAATAAATGCTTTTAGGTTATAACACTGTTGACTTTAATAAAATCGACTATTTTATTTATAGATATCTAGTGTAACTTAATCTTAATCCTGAGATAACTATGAACTTCTGTTCACATGAAAATATCTTTAGGTTTGCATAGGTGAAGACAGCTTAATGGCACTAGTCCAATAAGCCTCCCATTTTAGGGGTAAGATCGAGTGCAAGACGAAATTCACTCCTACCTATTTTAGGGATAGTAGATAGGTTGTTCCCTTAAGGATTGAATCCAAGTCTTGAACAAGGAGACCCACCATCTCATTGACTAAAAAGGGATTCGATTTATAGGTTGAACCTGAAACTAATTGTTCAATAGTGGATTAGTGGGACTTAAGGAGCAAGATGTTGTCTTGAGGTTACAAACAACCTGTGAAGGATTAACTTACTTATCATGATTATATCACATGGACACAAATATATCTATAGTGAGGAGAGTGCAACTACGATACTTTTGTGGAATAACCTGTTAGTTAACGAAGGTTGATCTAAAAGAGTTTAATCAGTTAATCTCGGATCATGGGAGCCCATGATCATAGGTCTATTAGGTTCTCTCGCTAGCTCATAAGGAATCTTAAAACATTATGATGGAATAATTCGAATTGTTCGAATTAGGTAAAGAGAGAGAAATCGACGAATATATTTGATATAGTCATCGGTTATAAGTTTAAGAAAGAGCTTTATGTTTAAATGTGATTCAAATATTAAAAATATGAATATAAATTCATATTCAAAAGCTCAAAATTGATGGAAGTGGTCAAAGATGTGAAAAGTCAAAATGTCGACTATTGACTTTGAGAAGTCAAACTTTGACTGACTTTATAATCAAATGTGATTTAAATTTCTACTAAATGAATACAGATTCATGCTTGGGAGGTCGAAATTAGTCAAAACAAACAAAATGGTTAAAAGTCAAAATGTTGACTCTAGACTTGAAAAAGTTAAACTTTGAATTTGATTTAAATGTTAAATTACCATATTGCCCTTAGATTAATTTAAATAATAACACTTGTTGAGATTTGACAAGCTTATTAATTGCATGTGATATGCAAGTGGCTTATTGCATGCAAGACACCTACCCCACTAATAGTTAGCAGAATGCCCAAGTGATGAGATAGGGAAACTATTGTCATGTAGTTTGCTTGTAAAGAGGTTTTTTACAAAGGTGAAAGGTCTCTTGGTTTTTAAATATGGTGACAGCTAATTTTGTAATTAAGACTTACAAAATAAACCAAGAACTCAATTTTTTTACTCTCAACAAAGATCTAAAAGTTAGATTCCTCCTAAAAGTACCATCTCTCTCTATTTCCTCCATCATTCGAGTCCCACAATTCGATTCCAAGTTTGAAGAATAGCGGGTCAATACTAGTTGTAGTCCCGACTTTGAGTTCATGAAGAGATTGTGAACACTTCTTGAGGAGATCACGAAGAGTTTGTGAGCAAATTACAAGAAAAGAAAAGCATCAAAGGTGAGTTTTTCTTTTAACCTTTTCTTTGTTTCTATTAGGGTTGTAATGCATGTTAATTACTAAAGTGTTTAATTGCAATTAGAGTAAAGTTTGATCCTTATTCCGTTGTGCATCTATACCATTTCCATCATGGCTTTGACTCATTTGTCACGATCTACACCATTCATTGTCTATTTATAGGTTAATGGATCCTTTACGCCATCATTAGGTATGACGACTTGAGTTTCAGTTAAATCATTGCAGCGATTAGGCTGATGAATAACCCTCCAACTATGTCGAGGCTCTCTCAACTCTCGAGAAGGATGTGATTGACCAATTTTTCTAGTTTTATCAACTACTTCAGTGGATGAACTAGGTTTATTTGTAGCACTGTTGGAAAATTCATTTAATACTAGTTTACTGCAAGGTTGATGATCCTTGATGTGGTCTTCCTCTAAGAATGTGACATTTATAGATAAAAATACTTTATTTTCTCGAGGATTGTAAAATAAGCCACCTCTTGATTCTTTTGGATAACCTACAAATAAGCATAATTTTGAATGATGTTCCAATTTCTAAGAATTCTGCACCAACACGTGTGTTGGACATCCCCAAATTCTAAATTGATGTAATCTTTCTTTACGCTATTTCCATAGCTCATAAGGTGTTTTTGAAACATTTTTAGATGGAACATTATTCAAAATATAAATTGATGTCTCTAAAGCAGATCCCAAAAAAGAATCTGACAACTGAGCAAAGTTCATCATCGAGCGAACCATGTCCAACAAGATTCAGTTTCTTCTTTTTGATACATTGTTCTGCTGAGGCGTACTAGGTATAGAGAGTTGTGACTGGAATTCATGTTCTATCAAATAGTCTTGGAATCGTAAGTCCATATACTTTCCACCTTGATCTGATTAAAGTATCTTTATTGTTTTGCCTAATTCATTTCGACTTCAGCCTTATATTCTTTGAACTTTTCAAGAGAATCAAAATTATGATGTATTAGGTAAATATGATCATATCTTGACAAATCATCAATGAAGTTGATGAAATATTCATACCCACCTCGAGCTTTAACATTCAATGATCCACAGAGGTCTGAATGTACAAGTTCTAAAGGTCCTTTGACTCTTAGACCTTTTCCAATAAAAGATCTATTAGTCATTTTTTCTTTAAGACAAGATTCACAAGAAGGTAAAAAGTTATCTTCTAACTGACTTAAAAGCCCACTTTTAACCAATCTCCCAATCCTATTGAGATTTATGTGACCAAGTCTCAAGTGCCATAAATAGGCGTTAGAAGAAACTTTTTGTCTTTTATTCTGACTTTCAGTTGTTCTGAATATTTCAGTATTTAAGACAGAATTTGCTCTGGTTGGTCTTAACTTATATAAGTTATTTTCAAGTATAGCAAAACAAACTAGAATACCTTTATTAGAAAACGAATGCTTTGTTAATTTCAAAAGATATTATATACATTTGTTTCAAAATAAAATATATAGATATTAAATTTCTTCTCATTTGAGGTACATACTAGACATTCTTAAGTATGACATATTTATTTTTAAAATACAACTTTAAATCTCTCACTGCTTCAGCTGAGACCATCTCTCCTATTCCAACTTTGAGAGTGGTCTTGCTTTCTGAAAGCTTTTTCCAAGAACTATTTTTCTGAAATGAGAAGCAAATATGGTTAGTGGCTCCTAAATCTAGTATCCAGGTTGAAATTCCACTAAACATGTTTCTACAACTAATAAATCATAGTTACCTTGTGTTTCTTTCTCTGCCTTTTTCTCTGCAAGGTACTTTAGGCAGTTTCTTAACCAGTGCCTGTTTTGGCCACAATGGTAACACTTAACTTTTTCTGCAGCTTTTTTTCCCTTGTTCTGTTTGGGAATTTCCCTCTTTTCGTTCTTCTTTATTTGAGCATTAGGTTTTGAGGGTCTAACTTTAGTTTTAGATGATGATCCTCATGAAAATTTCCTTTTTGTGGTAGCAACATTTGCTTTCACTTGCTTTCCCTTACTCATGGTAAGGTTCTGGAATCGTTGGAGCTCATTCAGAAGGATTGTCAGATTAAACTCTATCTTGTTCAAAGACGCATTAGTCTAAAATGGAATGAAGCTCTTTGGAAGAGACTCTACAATAAAGATAACTTGATTAACCTCTTCGATGAGATCACCATTTACTTCGCGCGATGTTGAAGTGCATCATCATGTCCAGGACATGTTCTCTAATAGAGGTCCCTTCCTTTATACGCTTAGTGTAAATATATTTGACTCCCTCATGTCTTAGGGACCATTCTTGTTGCCCAAACATTCTCCTTAATGAATCCATAATCTCTTTAGCCATGGCTAAGGGTTCATATTTCTTTGCCAAAACATCAGACATGTTGGCAATAATGTAGACACATGCTTTTTCATTAGCTTTTATCCATTGATCATATGCTTTCCAACTAGTTCAGTTAGCATTAAAGGCAGGATTTTGAGAACATTCCTCAATTAAGACAAATTTTAAATCGTCAACCACTAGTATCGTGTTAAGATTTGATTTCCATGCCGGATAATTATCAACATTAAGTTTTCAAAAGCTAAAAGTTGAACTATTGAGCTATTCATGCTGAAAAAATACAAACATATTCATGAAAAAACTATAATCATAAAGAATCCAATATAATTTAGCAATTACTAATAATGTACCCTTCATTATTTGTATTTTACAACGATATTTTAAAGGTTTAGAATAACCTGCACCGAAGGGTAGTCGATTATTCCTCCTTTGAACCAAGACAATCTTAACTAGATGCTAACTTTAGAATAACTGCTTATTCTTTATAGCACTTACTATCACTACTTTGATCGAGGATGTACTAACAACTCACTAATTCTTGTAGGTATAACCCATCATTTTTGGATCTCATAGATCGTAATCAATATACTTCCAAAAGTGGAAATTCAATATGAAAACCAATCTAAGAAAATCTATACATATTTGGAGTTTGTGGTGTTCTGAATCCTATAATACAACCCTCCAAAGGGAACGTTGCTCCAAAGCAAACAAAGAGGCATATTATTGGAATCTCACGGTGCGACCTAATGGAAGAGACTATGGGATGTGTTGTCACATATCCCTCACCCACTAACTATGAACTACTTTCCCTATTCACCTTAATATTGATCCATGCAAACACTTTCCAAAGGGAGTCCGCTCCTATACACGACCTACCTGCATGGACCTTATGGTGTGAACTTTTAGGGATGCTAGAGCTAAAAGTACACTACTCCTCTCTAGCTGAAGTGTTCTATAAGGATTTTCTATTGCTTTAGGATTATATTTAGGCTAACTTAAACAAATCCTAAGTCTAGGTAAAACATCTGTGTATAACCTTTATACTAAATTTTAACATATGATGTCTAGGTGATAAACCATTTTTTATAACCTCATATCTCTCATACATTCTAAAAAACTAAGTTAACTAGGTTCAAGAACTGATTACGATCTCCAGATAGGAGGTGTTCCGTAAACTGTCAATTTAAGAACCTCCAACCTTAGTCATCTTATCTGACTTATTGACAAGATCGAATCAAGTGAGCCTCTTGTAATCGATTTTACAAGATATCGACCTATTTCTATAAAAAGTTTTGGAAGATATGTTTAACCTAAGTGAGCATGCAATTTATCTTTTTTTTTTTTTATAGATTTTAAGAGTCTATTTGATTTTATAACACTTAGAAAAATAAATAGACTAACCTATAACATACATCTAATAACCTTTGTGTAACAATTATATAAAATCAATTAGTTAATATAGAATTTAATTTATTTATACTTTAATTAAATCATACTTAGTTAATTTAAATAAATAAAAAATTTAATTAATTTTATTAAATCAAATTTAATTAATTAATTAATTAATCTCCATATTAATTAATTATCTACATTATAATAGTTATAACAAACTTTCAATGCATGAACATGTTAGCCTATGGTGGGATTTTAAATCTATATGACATAAAATATGCACATACAAATTTAAAAAAATAAAATACATCACATGCATAAATTAATTATAAACACCCTAAAATAGATTGATTTTGGCCACTAAATTTAGATAAAACCTAAATTATTATAATAACAATTTGGTGAAGTACATTATTACTCTCGAACCACTCGAAGTAGCTGGAAGAACACCCACAACTGTTTGAATCGGCCTAAAAACCCCTTGAACCAACCTAAGATCCAATTAATTGGACTTGAACCGACCCAAATTCAACACCAAAGGTTTGAGCTTCAGGCGTGAGTTGGAGACCGGGTCGAAGCAAATTGAGCGCTCGGGCGCAAGCAAAACTAGAAGAACACGCAGGCCATGTTGGGCCAAAAGGAAGTTGGGTCAGGCTAACGCAATAAATGTGTTGCAAAAAGAAAAAAACAAGCGGGTCGCGAACAGTGTCACGGACCGGGTTGCTGGTATAGAACGGGTCTGAAGTTCATTTATGGGTATGTGCTCAATTTCTTCAATAAAAAACCACTTTTCTCTCTCCCAATTGAAGTAAAAATAGCCTAGATTCAACTCTATTGACTCTAATAAAATTACAGACCCTTAAGAAAATTATTACGACCACTAAACACGGGCCAATTACAATAATTAATGCATAAAAATACTTAATTTAGGCCAAAATCATAAATGATCCATTTTAGTTTAACCATAATAATCTAATAAATAGGAACCCACCACATACAATTGAATAGAATTAAAGCATGCTCTTATAACACATGATAGAATTAGACTTGCACGACGAAAACTAGATCAAAATTCTACCATAATTATACTTAATTAACGAGTAAACCCTAAATCGAAAATAAATTGTAATTTAGGGTTTTGAAAATACTTACATTCAAAGCTTCGATTTGTTTCGAACAACCACTAAGGTTGACCTACTATCCTTCGGGCTCAAAATCGGGTTGTAGAATTTATGTCCTAAAACTCATAGTTTGTAATCATATTTTATTTAATAAAATCATTATTGAGATATTGAATACTATGATCTTAACTCCAATAGTTTTAAATGAAATGTTTCCACGGCGTCTTAATACAAGATGCAGTGGAAGGCTAATGCTATCTTGACGTCTTCACATCAATGTTAGCATATTGACCTAATGTCGATACCTCCTTTCTGAGTCATGACAAACATCTTTTTACGATTTCCTTTAACCTCACGCCTAACATGACGTCGGGATTGTTGGAATCTATGTTATAAAACTCGTAGTTTGTAATCATATTCTATTCAATAAAGTTGTTATTGATACTATAATCTTAAAGACAATAAACAAAGGTCCCAAGGCTATTATTAAGTAAACTTGAACTTTATGTAGAGACATAAACGTGAATCAAGTTCTAGTATATAGCCTAAATAGTCTATAATATACGAATACAGTTGGGCACCTTATTTTGGAGACACTATGAATGTGACCTACTTTATAGTTAGTACAAATGATGTGATCTTGAATCGTTCATGTAGAGACATGAAAGTGGAGGCATCCTATGTAAAGAGTTTACATAAGACTAAAACCATAGAAATAGTCGCTTTTAGGTTATAACACCGTTGACTTTAGTAAAGCCGACTATTTCATTTATAGATATCAAATGTAACTTAATCTTAATCCTAAGCTAACTATAAACTTCTGTTCACATAGAATTATTCTTAGATTTGCATAGGTAAGGGCAACTCAATAGCATTAGCCCAATAAACCTCTATTTCAGGGGTAAGACTGGGTGGATAGCTAGAGACATAGGGTGCCAGATGAAATTCCTTCCTACTTATTTTAGGGATAGTAGATAGGTTGTTCCCTTAAAGACTGAATCCAAGTCTTGAACAAGGGGTTCCACCTTCTCGTTGGCCCAAAAGAGATTCGATTTATAGATTGGACCTTAAGCAAATTGTTCAATAATGGATCGGTGGGACCTAAGGAACAAGATGTAGTCTCGAGGGTAAAATGATACTTCGAGATTACAAACAACCTATGAAGGATTTTAACTTACTTATCATAGTTATATCACATGGACACAAATATATCTATAGTGAGGGGAGTGCAACTACGAGACTTTAGTGGAATGATCGATTAGTTAACGAAGGTTGATTAAGTTGATCTAAAAGAGTTTAGTCAGTTAATCTCGAATTGTTGGAGCCCATAATCTATAGGTCCATTGGTTTCCCTGGCTAGCTCACAAGGAATCAACTTGGAACATTATGATAGAATAATTTGAATTGTTCGAATTAGGTAAAGAGAGAGAAACTGACGAATATATTTGATATAATTATCGATTATAAGCTTAAGATAGAGCTTCATATTTAAATATGATTTAAATATTAAAAATAAGAATATGAATTCATATTCGAAAGCTTGGAATTGATGCAAATGGTTGAAGTTGTGAAAAGTCAAAATGTTGACTTTTTACTTTGAAAAAGTTAAACTTTGACCGACTTTATATTCAAATATGATTTGAATTTTGAAAAAATGAATGCGAATTCATGATCGGGAGGTCGAAATTAGTCAAGACAAAATGGTAAAAAATTAAAATGTTGACTTTGGACTTGAAAAGGTCAAACTTTGAATTTGATTTAAATTTTAAATTACCATATTGTCCTTAGAATGATTTAAATAATAACACTTGTTGAGATTTGACATATTTATCTCTTGCATATGGTATGCAAGTGGCTTATTGCATGCAAGACACCTACTCCACTAGGAATGCTAAGTGGTGAGATAGGGAAACTCTTGCTTGTAGTTTGCTTGTTAAAGTTTCTTTTGCAAAGATGAAAGGACCCTTGTGTTTAAGAAATGCAAGGAATTAATTTTTGTAATTGAAAATTACAAAAAGAAACCAAGAACATTTTTTCTCTCAACAACAAAAGTACCTAATAGTTAGGTTCCTCCAAAAGGATACCATCTCTCTCTATTTTTCTCCAACATTTCGAGTCCACCAATTCGTTTCCAAGTCCAGAGAATAGCGGGTCAACATTAGTGGTAGTCCCGACTTCGAGATATTGAGGAGATTGCAAAGAGTTGTTGAGGAGATTACAATAAGAGAAAAACATCAAACACCAAAGGTGAGTTTTTCTATTAACCCTATTTTTGTCTATAATAGGGTTATTATGCATGTTGATCACTAAATTTAGTTTAGTTGCAATTACAGTAAAGTTTGATCCTTATTCTATTGTGCATGTCTACTGTTTCCATCAGAGATATCTCCGATTTCTTGTAGTGAGAAAATCATCAAACTTTGTTAAGATTGTTGGTCCCATTTTCCTTTATTTAATTAATATTTTTTTATTGGATATGGTTGTTGTGTTTAAGCTGTTATATGGTTTGATTTGATTGGTTGGACATCTTTTTTGGTGTGTTGTTGGCCATGTTGGTTTTGGTTTTATTTAGTATAGGTTGGACTTTCGGGTATTGTGCAAAAAATGAGATTGAGAAAGATATTGACATATAAGGTATTTTTTAGACGATTGTGAATTGGAGATTATGTTGAGTTCATCTCACATTACATCGATCCTCTGCAACTGTTGTTGAGTGAAAAGAGGTTTTGCTCGAGAAGGTCATAGATGGTCAAGTGGGTACTTGACAGTATTAGTGCCTAGTGACTTCGGATTTAGACTAAGCTACCTCTTGGTGTACATGTGACAATCTTAGTGATCTTATCTTTGAATTATGTATCAGTATATCAAGTTTCACTTTGTACAACATGATAGTATTATGTGTTGATGTTGGTACAGTAGGCCATTATTAGTACTCTTGTATCATTTCACGTGATAATATATCATGTTATTATATTGGTCAAGCACCCCACAGATGTAGATGTTGTATCATCGAAGTGGATTACCAATTTGTGGTGTTTTGATTATTGTTTTTACCATCTATTATTAATTTTCTTGTTACTCATGTTATTAACCTAATGTTAATTTAAATCATCACCTTTTTCAAATTTAAAAGGTCGATCATCCAAGAAGAAGAACAAGCTCAAAAGTTAAAATTTATGTATTGGAAAAAGAAAAGAAAAAGATAAAAATGAGAGAATAAAATATTAGAATTCAAAGAATCAAATAATGTTGATTTAAAACAAAATAAAATCTCATCAGTTTATGAAAGTTGGAAAGATAGAAGAAGAAGAGATTAAAAGAAAAGTTGAAAAAAGGAATGGAAAGCATTATAGTGAGAGGATAAGACAAAATATAAGACGTAGGATTAGGAATAGGAATGTAGCAGAGTAGGGGTGAGGGGTGAGGAGTGAGGAGTGAGGAGGTAGTTTAGGGGAAAATTATGTTAATAATGCAAATTTGAAAACTAATTACGAAAATATAGTTGTTTTCAAACAATTTACCAAAATAAAGTTGTTTTAGGATTTTTCTTTTTCTCTCTCATAAGACTCACCCTATGTTTAATTTTATTTTTTATTTTTTTTAACCTTTTAACCAATTGATTAATTAAAATTATTTTAAAATTATTTTTTAATGCATAACAAATAAATTGTATTTTGTTAACAAATTAAATTTTAATTTTTTAATTTAATATCAATTTATTTTTTTTCTAATGAAAAAAAAGTTATTTGTTTTAAAATCAATTTTATTGGTATTTAAATTTGTTGAAAAAGTATATTATTTTTAAACTGGTGAGATTTCGTTCAATTTTTTTTCTTTGTTTTAAATTTATGTTTACGTTAATTTATTAACTTATGGATATTTAACGTTGTAATTCACTAGTTTTGTATTAATTGAAGGACGTAAATTTGTAGTAAGTGCTTTTGATTGAAAAATAACTAAAAGATGGAACAAAATGTCTAATACAATAATTTAGCAATTTTCATTCAATGAAAAAAAGATCAATGTGTTCCACAACCTGGAAGTCGACGATTTCTAGCTGGTTGTCGTCGTCGACTCTGAACTCTTTGTTGTTGTTTTTCCTCTTGATTCTCTTGTTGTTGTTGCTCATCTAGTTACTCGGATACTACTGCAGGCACTTCATAGTACAAATGTTCATTATGTTCTCCACGACCGCTCCCATGACCATGACCATGCATGTACGAAGATGATGGATCGATTCCTAAATCATAATATTGTTGTCCAAAGTTTGATGATGATGGACCTTGCTCTGAATTATAATATCTTGTTCCAAATTCTGATGATTGTCCGACTACTGAATCATGTTATATCATTCCAAATGCTGACATCATCATTATTGGACTAACGTAACCATGCTTGCTCTGTGTCTGTGTCACGGGAGGCACTTCTTCCACGTGTTGGTCAACTTCTTCCAATTGATCAGGCTCTTGCCCTC
>JBBPDI010000023.1:28979294-28993431 GCA_037974545.1 Cucumis variabilis | reverse complement strand
GGAAATTCCAATTGTTAGGCATCTTCCCCAATGATTCAATTCCCAAACATACATGACACAAAAAGCACCAATATCAACATGTCAACGAAACATGAATTATTTCTAAAAAAACATAGTCGAAAGATGGAATAAATCGCAATTAGATCCACCAGAATGAACCAAAATTGAAAGAACACGGGATCCGAGAACCAACAATTAATGAGAAATCAGGAAACAAGTAAGTGAAATGAAAATGAGGTTCCAAATCAGAATACAAAACGGAAAAAAAGAAAAAGAAAGGGAAGCGATCGAAATGCTAGAGGAAGTGAAAGAAGATGAAAGAAGATCGGAGTGAGAAAGCAAAAAGTGGAAACAAAAATGAAGAAGAAAAAAGAAAAGAGAAAGAAGTGAAATAAAAGGACATACACAATATACACTTTGGTTGCCATTGATGCAGTGATGGGAGGTGTTGTTGGAGATTATTGTAGTTCCTGTTTTCGATGAATCGTTGACGATGAAGTTGGTGAAAGCAAGGGGGATTATTTATAGGTGCTCCATCCGCCTTGGCTTCTTGTTTTTACTTCTCCTACCGCCTACCGCCTACCACTGACATTTTTTTTACGCCCTACGGAATGCAGTTTCATAAACACAAATATTCAAAATTAAACACATTTTCTTTTCCAGTCTTACGATATTACCATATTTAACTCTTAATCAAATTTTAAAATTAAAAACAACTTTTTCACATCTGATTGGTTTTTCAATTTTTATCTCATTTTTTAAATCAAAATAACAAAATGAGAAATAGAATTAGTATTTTTAAGTTTGATCTTAAAAAAAATTAAATTAGTTTTCAAACGAGGTCTAATATATTTCAATGAAGTGAGTAATTCAAAAAATTATTTAATCATTATATCAATTTGAATGAAAATAAATATTTTTTTTGAATAGTATAATGACAGTCAAATTGTTTTAAAAATCTCATAATAGTAGACATTTTTCTTTGTTACATCGACTAGTTGCTCAAATAACTTTCTTTTATTAAGAGTTCTTTAAAAGTTATAACATAATTATCTAACGCATGAAATATATTAATTTTCATTGTAATTCTTGAACTAAAAAGAACAATTATCAAGAGTAGAGATATAACCACTAGGAGCATTCAAATATGAACACAAAAATCTTCTTCTACAACTACTAGATGTATGTAGTAAATCTAAAACATCTATTTGGTTTTCCTCTAACACAACACAATGAGGGATTTAAAGAACATTTAAAACGACGCCGTGTGGAGTGTGGCGTGTGGAGTGGTGGATTTTGAGTTTAGGAATAATGAGGGAATGGTTGTGTCACGCCCGTCATCATCATCACCGGTCGTTACAAAACCCCCACTGCCTCTAGAAGTTTCAACCCTTCCTCTGTCTCTTTTTCTTCCCCATCCAATACTCTTAAAACGAATAATTAAATTTCCTATTTATTTTCATTTTTACTTGTTATTTTGTTTTTCAAATTTCTATAAATTTTCATTTTTTTTAAAAAAAAAAGAAACTATTTCTCTCTTTTATTATATTATTTCACCCCTTTTTTTCTAAAGGATCTTTTTTTGCAAAACGACGTATTGAGAGGAAAGTTAGATTATTGTAATGAGAAAATAAAAAGAAAGTACTAAAACTGATAGGGTGTGTAGTAGTTATTCCATTGTTACTTTTATTTTACTTTTTTTCATTTTCTAGTTTTTAATTTTTGTAATGTACAGAACTGTTTTAGTCAATCTTGGTTTGCTATCAAAATTTGTTCTTGTCAATTATTTAACAAAATTTAAATCTGTCATGAATTCTAAAGATCTGAACTACTTTTTAAAAAGAATAAATATTAATAATTTGAATATTTTGGAGAGACATTTTCAAAAATAAAAAAAATGTTTTGGATTCTATCACTATAGAATAACTATCAGTGATAGAATTTGTTATATATTGTAAACATTTGGTAAAATTTATTATTTTAAAATTTTTCCTATTTTTAAATGATTTAAACTCCTTGTCATTGTATAATTGCAATAAGATAACATTAAAAAAATGTAAAAAAGCAACAACAAATACAGTAAAGTCTAAAGTTTATAACAATGAAGTAAAAGAAAAGAATAACAAATACAGTAAAATTTGAAAATGTTTTCTATTTATTTTATCTTCATTCTTATTATCACTTTATTAGTTGAAAAGAGACTTGCAACTATAGCCATTAGATTCAAATTGTTGCATTTAAAGTAATATTTTAAAAAATTTAAAATATAGGAAAATTTTATCAAAGTTTATCATTGATAAACCATATTGCAAATATTGACATTTCTTAATAGACTATTAGAGTCTATCAACGATAAAAGTTTACCACTAATAGATTTTAATGTGTTTGCAATTTTTGTTAAAAGAAAATGTTGTTCACTTTATATTATTTCTAAAATTGTTATTCATTACAATTACAATTACCTTATTTTCAATGGAAAAATATCCAATGTCGTTTTATGCACCTTTGCCCAATGGACTACTATTTTTCCTACTCTCAATGTAATTTAGGTTATCTAACTTTAATGGCGTCTCCCCTTTGTGTACAAGGTAATTTTACTAATATAAATGAGTCTATTATTGACATGAGTCAAGTTTATTTTGACATTTTGAACATTTTTACTACGTTTAATTTATATTTTATTACATCTACATTTTTTTCTATTGTGTTGTATCCGCTAATACTTTAATCATGATTTTTATATTTTTCATTACTCCAAATTAATAAAAGTCTAATAACTCTTAAAAAAACCGTATTTTAACTCATCTTAAACAAACGAAGAATTACATTAGATAGCAAAATATATTTATATATAGCAAAATTCACCTAATTAACTAAAAAACTCCACCGCCCTTCTCCACTCAAATTATATTGTTTTTTTTTTTTCTATTTTGTTCTTTGTTTTTAAAAAAATAATGACAAAAACTTCTACCCAATTCTTTTAATCTTTTTAACTACTCCATTTTATACATTCATACAAACATATATATTCATATAATAATAATGATAATAACTTAAACTTCTTCCATTTTTCTTTCTTTAATTCCATTTAACTTAAACTACATTTTTCTTTCTTTAGATATTTAATCAAACAACAATCAGATAATTATATGAAAACAATAGAAGGTAATAAAATAATACTTAATCAAATGATTATTTCTGAAGACTTAACTAAAATTGAAAAAAGAAAGTATAGAAGGTAATCGGAAGATAATAAAAAAGTAATCAAATAACTATCTTAGAAGGCTAACTAAAATTGAAAGAAAAAATAAAAGGTAATTAGATAACAATTCAAAAAGTAATCAAATGACTATTTCAACATTTTGTAGTTATAGTTAATCTTCCAATGATCATTTTTCATAGTTAATCAACAATATTAAATAGATTAGAAAAGGAAAATAATGAAACCAAATATAATAGGATGACTGAATTTTAGAGTTGTTAAATTATTTTGAAGACTGAATTCATAGAATCTAAAATAGTAGTAGGAATAGAGGCAAATAATATATACATATATTAATAAAACATTAAAGTCAAAGTAAGTGTGTAAAATGAAATAAATAAAATTGAATGTGGGTTTTGATTGGGCAGATGCATTAAAAAGAGGAATATGAGGAGAAGGACATAATTTGATTGGAATTTAATATGAAGGGGTCTTCCGCCGCCCTCTCGGAAGCTGCTTAGATACATATACATCAACATCAACATACATATTAGTTTAACGTTACTCATTTTTAAGGGTGCTTTTGAAAATCAATCACTATTGCTTACAAAAATGTTTTTTTTTCTTTTCTCTCTTTTGATGAAACTTACAAGAGACAATACTCCAAACGGATGAAAATAAAAGAGTAAAGAAGAACCATGTTCTTCCATACCTCTGTTTGCAAGGGAGTGTGCCACACAATTAATTGTGATATCATCCTAACATGAGAAAATGAAACCCAACTAGTGTATGGAAGCTTTTGACTTATAAGTGAAAAAAGAGATTTCTCTAAGATCTATAGAAACATTATTCAATAAAATTAAGATCCGCCTCCAAACAATCAAACTCCATCAAAATATCTTAATTAAATATTTATGAGAACAACTTATTTCAAGCTTTTCGAATATGCCGAGCAATAACGATCATGGTCTTATCCACTAACTTTAACTGTTATGATTGAATTCTTTCTTTCTAAGTTACAAATTTATCGTTGTATTGTTACATAAAAGTTAAGTATGTTTTTTGTCCGGTCCAAAATTTGACATTAACAATTAGTTTAACAGTGTAGAAGTGTATAAGAGAATAAGTGCTTCATTACCTAATCTTAGATTTACTTTTACTTTCTTAAATATTTTTTAAATATTCATTAATTTATTGGATACCAAAATCAAATTTTGGGTACAATAAATCCCCCATTGCTTTGTATATTTAAAAGATATGTTAATTTTTAAAATATATAATAGATGAGTCATCTATACTAAAAGAGGTAGAATATGCTACTAAAATGTAAAAAGTTTAAAGATATGTTAATGTTTTGGTATCCATTAAATTCATCATTGAAAGTTCAAAGTCTAATTAACCTTGATGATAATTAGGGAAAATATCAACTCAGACTTTTGAGTTTGTATCAATTTAAATCATGAACTAACAATTATATCAAATTTAAAATCTTAAATTATCATAAGTTTATTAATTTACACTCTCGTTTCAAACTAATTAACTTGAAATATTGATTCAATGTTTACACGTAGGTATACCTCTTTTCATTGTATGATAAATAAAATGAACGATGAATTAAGAGTATAAAATGGATTTACTACCTCATAAAATAATAAGTCAGGAATGATGTTTATGTACGTTTAGTCACACATGGCAGTTTATTCAAATTTAAGATGAGATAGTATAAATTGTTATAATTACAAATGTTTAAGGATATTCTACAATAAATTCATATTTTCCCTATTTATACCTATAAGTCAACTAGGGAAAAAAAAAAGACAAATTCTTTAATTATTAAACATCCCCTAAATAATAAGTAAATTAATTATATAAAAGTTTAGAATGAGAACCTGAAATTGCAATAAAATTCATTAAATATGGCCACTTCAAGATGAGGTCAGAGTAGCATCACACAACAAATAAGTCAATACAAAAAGATCCTATTTTCAAAATAGACAGAAACAAAATAATTAATGTTATTACGTAACTTAATATATCTTTACTAAAATGAAAATGAGAATTATAAAAGCAAACAAAAAAAAGTTTGTCCAGTAACGGCTGCGGCCGTAACGACTGGACTGGAACACCACCATGTGATTAGTCTGCATGCACACGTTATTGACTCTCCGTCACACGTGAGGGAGGCATGACAAAATATATGTCTAAACTATTTATTTTTATTTTAACTTATTCATAATTCTCTGCAAGAATTTTACTGCACCCAAATTAAAATTTTAATAAAATAAATAAAATTATTACATTATATATAATTAATTTGGAGTGGGTATGGATAGCAATTTTAATATGTTATTTTGTTTGTGTGTCATGCATATTTGATGAACAAAACTATCGAATCAAATTTTTAATTATGAGGTGGGATTAGTTGAGATAGAGTAATGTTGTTTGTTTGAAGAGAGATGTTACAGGGGAGGGGTTTACTACTTTCGAGGAAGAACAAAAAAGTCCAACTTTGTTTTAAATTCTAAGTGTATCATTGTAGTTCGAAGGGTATCAAACGCGTACATCAATCGTGTCTTCAATATCCATATACATTTTTTTCATTTCTTATTTGAAATCATGTGTTGGACTTGTGGCTTTGTCATTTTTGCACAACCAAGAGTCTGTTTGCCCCTTAGACTCGTTGCTTTGTTATTTTAGTATAACTAAGGACCTATTTGTACCTAGGGAGTGGAGTGAGCTATTTCAGCTCAAATCCCTGCCACACACGATTCCACTCTTCCCTCAACCCCTGCATACTACTCCCCCTCTCTCCTTCCTTCTCCGTTTGTTTTCCCTTCTCTTAATCCCTTACTACAGGAAAAGGTGGAACTCCTAATGCACAAACGTGTCGAGAGGTAGGAATCCAACTGAGGGCCTTTTCCACTCCCTGTCACACACTTAAAGGCTCGTTAGAATTATGGTAGAAAAAAGTTTGTCAGGAGAGGATCTCTTGACGCACAACATGATGCGTCGAGAGATAATGGAGAACTCCTAATGCTATCCATATGATGTTGAAATAATACCAATCCCGATGCATCATGTTGTGCATCGGGAGATCTTCTATTTTTTTTAAAAAAAAAATACCTTCTATTATTGAATGGAAGGTATATGCATCGCTTACCCTACATCACCTTTTTTATTGCTACAACTTCATTTGTTTCCTAACACTTAGTCTATAACAATGTACATGTGAAATAAAATACATAACCAACATCAAAGGGTGAATGAAGCAAAGATAGTCTAAGTTTCTTAAGGGGTCGTTTAGCTTTCTACCTTCAGACCCTCTTATGCGATCGTTTACTTCTACCTTATAACGATCGGATTGAAAGTTCATATGTATCACTCAGTGAAGGTGAGGAACACAAGAATAATATCAAGGTCACATAAATGAACTCCACAATGTAAACAAAACATACCTTCGTAGTTTATAGTCTTCTAGGTTAAAGATGACAGAAAACACTTTGTTTTGGCCCTAAAAAATAATGATAGAAATGTTAGGATTTACGTCCTAAAACTCGTAGATTGTAAATATAATCCATTGACCATTATTAATTAATAAAGTGATTATTATAATTTCAATAAATGTTATTGATCATATTATTAGTCTTGTCTTAATAACTCAAATCCAATAAACTAACATCATAAGTTGTTTGATGAGTCTTGAACAATATGTAGAGACATACAGAGATCAATGTTCCAGATCGACTTAAAGGGTTTATAGTACATGGATAAGGCTGGGTACCTTTTATCCGAATAACACGATGGATATACGTCTCACTTTGTATTTGATACAAATGCAATGATCCAACGCGTTCGTGTAGGTGACATATGAGTGAGGGTATCCTATGCAATGAATTTGCATAAGATCGGACCACAAAATAGTAACCACTAGATGTAACTCTGTTAACTATTTAAGCTTTTATTTCATTAGAATGACCTAGGTAACTTAGTCTTAATCATAAGTGTATTATGAACTCTTGTTTGCAAGGGATTATCCTTTGATTTGTACGAGTGAGAGTGACCAAATTTTCGACTCAATATGCTTATCATTTTGTAGACAAGACTGAGTGAGGGGCTAAGAACATAATTACACAAGAGGGAATTCACTTATTTTCTACTTTAGGGTAAGTAGATGAGTGTTTCCTTAAATGGTGTCTCCGAGACTTGAACAAAGGGTCCTACCCTCTCTATGGCACGAGAAGTGTTTCTGTTTATTGGTTGGACCATAAAAAGGTTATTCATTAGAGGAGCATTATTATTTAATGACTAGAGGTAACCTAGGGGTAAAACGGTAATTTGACCTAGCTGGTGTTACGAACACACGTGAAGAACACACGTGAACACACGTGACTGTCATGATTTTCTGACCGTTGGAGCCCTCTCCCCATCCACTTTATATAGGCCACATTTCTCTTCTCATTATCTAACAACAAACACAAAACAATTTCGTCCTCTCCAAACTCTCTTCGCCTACTATTCAAATTCATTTATTTCAGTATATCGAGCATCAAAAGTGTCTTTGAGTGTTGAATTCCGATCAGATTCTGATACAGTTCTAATTGACAAAACATGGCTATTTTATCCTAGGGACAACGAGGCGATACAAATCTGTTCGCACAAAAGAGTAGAGCCACGAAACATCTTAAAGAAAGCAAGATCTGCGAGTCAACCTTTTATTCTAACTTGATTCTGTTTTGTAGTAGGTGTTTTGACCAGACGAGTTGATCCTTAGGTTATTTGATCAGTAGGCGAGCTGATCATTAGACGATTTGATTAGTAAACGAGTTGATCATTAGGCGATTTGACCAGTAAGCGAGCTGACTAGAGAAGGCATTCTGTTAAGGCAAGATACCAATATACTAGGCGAGAAAGCATGTGCTCTATCTAGGCGATATTCCTTCAAGGCGTTCCAATAATTTTAAGACGTCTTCTTTCTGCTGCAATGATCAGATCATTCCAAAGCGATTTGATGTCCTCCGATCTGAATCATCCACTTTGCTTTGACGAAGGTCACTTTAAGCGTTGGAAGAAAAATATGTTTGTCTTCCTAACTCTAAAGAAAGTTGCTATCGCGTGTTCCACTGATAAACCAAAGACTCTAAAATCAAATACAACAAAGGAGCAGATTAAAAATCTAAATGCGTGGACAAAAACTAACTCATATGTAATAACTTGATCTTCAATGGACTTAGTGATAAGTTATAATAATCGCGAAAGAGGTCTAGAATGCATTACAAAAGAAATATGATTCTGAGGAAGCCGAATCGAAGAAGTATGCGGTAAGCATATACTTGTAGTATCAAATGACTAACAACATATCCGTGGAGACTCAATCACACGAGTTATAAAAGAATAATTAGCAACATGATTAGGTTAAATCTTATTTCTAAGTTATTTTTGCATGAATTTGAAAAATGTGCATGTTGTAGTTAATCTAAGATAACTCAAACTTCACATAAATTTGTAACAAGGATAATTGAACCTCTAGAAATAATTCATTCTTATTTATTTGAATTTCATGGCATGTTAACTAGGAATAGTAAATGGTATTTTATAACCTTTATAAATGACTGTTACGACTTTAATTTTATTTATTTGCTTAAAAATAAAAGTGATGTCTTTGACATGTGTAAGGTGTTTGTAACTGAAATAGAGAATCAGTTTAATAAAATAATTAAGAGACTTCGTAGTGATAGAGCAACTGAATATGATTCAGTTTCCTTGAATATGTTTTATAACTCAAAAGAAATAATGCATGAAAAAGTTGCACCTTATTCTCTTAAAATGAATGGAAAAGCTGAAAGGAAAAATAAATTCTAACTAAGTTAGTAGTTGCTATCTTGCTTGATTCAGGAGTAACACCATCTTGGTGAGGTGAAATGATTAAAACAGTGAATTATGTTCTTAATAGGATTTCCATATCAAACAAAACAACCTCACCTTACGAAACCCTTAAAAATAAAACACCAAACCTATCTTATCTTACAACTTGGGATTGTCTATTCTATGTTAGAATACTTGATCCTAAAAGAAGAAAACTAAACAGTAAAGCATATG
Organism: Cucumis variabilis; assembly: GCA_037974545.1. Lineage (NCBI taxonomy): Eukaryota > Viridiplantae > Streptophyta > Magnoliopsida > Cucurbitales > Cucurbitaceae > Cucumis > Cucumis variabilis. The sequence goes on along the minus strand of JBBPDI010000023.1, from coordinate 28,984,133 downwards.
AGTGTGCTTTTATAAGATACACTAAAAATAGTAAAGCCTATAGGTTCTATGACTTAGAAAATAAGGTAATCATAAAATCAAACGATGTAAACTTTTTCGAAGATAGATTTTCATTTAAATCTAGAACTAAGGGGAGTTTAAATAGTCAAACTAGTGGGGACTCAAGTTCAAGCAGTCTACCTTCAGTTAGGATCCAAACCCAAGATAAGGAAGTAGATCCTAAACCTAAAAGAAGCAAGAGAGCGAGAACCATAAAAGACTTTGGAAAAGAATTCAAAATGTACAATGTAGAAGATCCTAAAGATCTAACATAAGCCTTATCCTCAGTAGATGCCAACTTATGGCAAGAATCTATCAATGATAAAATGGATTCTTTTGAATCTAATAGGACTTGGCACCTAGTTAACCTACCCCCTTCCTGCAAAGCAATAAACTGTAAATGGGTTTCGAGGTAGAAACTCAAACCTGATGGATCAGTAGATAAGTATAAGGCTAGACTAGTAGCAAAAGGTTTTAGACAGAGAAAAAACATATATTTTTTTAACACTTTCTAATCACCTCAATTAAAGTGTTGATTTCTATAGCTGCTCTAAACAATCTCGTAATACATTAGATAGATGTTAAGACTGCCTACCTAAATGGTGATTTAGAAGAAGAGATCTATATGAAACTATCTAAAGGTTTCATAATTTAAAACAAGCTCCTACAAGAAATGGCATGAAAAATTTGGTAATCTAATCATGTCTAAAGGATTCAAAGTAAATGAGAGTGATAAATGCATCTACTAATAAGACTAAGAATGGCTTATGCACTATCGTATGCTTATATGTAGATGACATGTTAATTTTTTGATCAAACTTGTACGTCATAAACAATGTAAAATCAATGCTTGAGCGTAAATTTTAACTTGAAAGACCCTAACATAATCCTAGGTATCAAAATTACTAGAACTGAAAAGGAAATTTCTTTAGATCAATCCCATTACATAGAGAATATCCTAAAGAAGTACAACTATTTTGAAAGCAAACCAACTTGTAAACCCTATGATTCTAGTGTTGAGTTGTTAAAAAAACATTGGCGACATTGTTAATCAATCCAAATATGCGAGCATCATAGGAAGTCTGAAATATGCTACAGACTTCACTAGACCAGACATAACTTATACTGTAGGATTACTATATAGGTTTACTAGCAGACCTAGCCTAGAACAATGGAATATTGTAGGAAGTGTAGTGAGATATCTTAAGAAAACACATAACCTAGGATTACATTACCAAAAGTTTTTCACTATACTAGAGGGTTACAACTATGCTGATTGCAACTCCCTCTCAAATGACTCAAAGGCTACAAGTGGAAATCCAAGAAACAAACCATCTTAGCCTAGTCGACGATGGAGTAAGAAATTATAGCACTAGTAACTAATAGTAAAGAAGCAAGCTGGCTTCAAAGCTTGCTATCAGAGATTTCCACATGGAAAAGACCGGTGCCAACCATACTGATCCCACGTGATAGTACAGCAGCTATCGCAAAAGTTCAGAACTATTATTACAACGGCAAGAGATGACAAATACATCGTAAACATAGTACCATTAGAGAATTTCTCAATTCTGGTGTAGTGATAGTGGATCATGTATGGTCTAATGATAACTTAGTTGATCCTTTGACGAAAGAACTTAGCTAGAGAGAAGGTTTTCAAAACCTAAAAAAGAATAGGACTCAAGCCGATAGAAAACTGAATCACTTATGAGGAAAACCCAACTTGAAAGACTGTATATTCTAAGAAACAAGTTCAATGGATAATAACTAATCACAAGTGATATGAAGAGAATCATGCTAAAATAACAAGGAATTCCATTCTTATGATTGAGTGATTAGCATGACACCTTGAAGTGCATGAAAAGACTGAACTTGGTTCTTAATTAATTTTATACTTCATATCAAGTAGGGTACCTGGCTACAAGAGTACTCTTGATAGATTCACCTTTGTGGATGTGGAAGTGAGGGCCGCTTCCTAGGAAATTCTAGGAAAATTCTCATCCACTAAACTGGAATATACGTGCAAGGCCTTAAAGCACAAACATTTTAGAACTTGACTCAAATAATGTTGTGTGTGCAATCTTCTTAGAGATAAAATTCAAAACCATTGGTTACTTTACAATATTCTAAATCATTGTCACTACGTGAAGGTTCAAGTCATCAGACACATTTGTTTAAGTAAAGCATGCACATTACATAGATAGACATTGCTCGATGAAAATATTTTTAAAAATTTTAAAGTGAGTACTATATTAGTAAAAAAAAATTCAAGTGGGAGATTGTTGAATGAAAAATTTAGAAAGAAAATTTATATTAATATTTTATTCCAAAATGGCATTACTTGCAATTCAAGTGGGGGCACCCAGGTTTTGGAAAGAGAGAGTAGATAGGCAAAACTAGGTTTGCCTATATCTCCATGCGCGCCGCTGTCGTCCGTCTAGTCATGCAAGGCGAGGAATAAAATAATAATGTAATATAATTTTTTGTTAAAATTAATTTTTAATTTTCAAACCGTTTCTTATGTTATAAATGTTTTGTAAAATAAATCTTTCAAAATAAACGTTCAACTGTTGTGTTTATTATGAACTGTAACTGACCTCTCCCCATTCTATATATAGGTCACATTTCTTTTCTCATTATATAACAACAAAAACAAAACAATTTCTTCCTCTCAAAACTCTATTCCGTCTCTCTCTGCCTACTATCCAATTATTTTAGTATACCGAGCTTAAAAGTGTCTTTGAGTATTGGTATTTCGATCAGTTTTCAGTGTAGTTCTGATTGACGAAACACACTGTTTTATTCTGGGGACGATGGGGCAATACAAATTTGTTTACACAAAAGAGCAGAGTCGCGAAACATCTTTAAGAAGTCTAGATTCATGACTCAGCCTTTTATTCTAACTTGTTTATGTTTTGTAGTAAGCGTTTTGACCAAGGGACTTGACCAGACGAGTTGATCATTAGGCGAGCTGACTAGAGAAGGCATTGTTTTCAAGCGAGATACCAATATACCAGGCGAGATACAAAGCGAGAAAGCACACATTCTGTCTAGGTGATATTCCTTCCAGGTGTTCCAACAAAATGTGTAGACAATTTTGCTTTTACAAACTTTCCAAAAATTATCATTCGACATTTATATTTTCATTGACATTTTGAGACCTTTTCATTTCCAACATCATTATTTTAAGCTTTGCTACAAATATCACCTAAATAAATAGACCGAATTACACAATTGTCTAAATTTTCATATTTCTTACCGTAGTTGGCTAATGAGCTATGGTTTTTCACAAAAGTTCTGACAATCAATTTACCTTTTTATCCCTCATTATCATTCCTTTTTTAAATATTATTCTTAATACGAAAAGAAACATGTAAGTGAAAGTTTCTTGCACTTTCCAAGACAACATTCTTTTCAACTACACAAGGAAATTTTTTCCAACCATCCCTAAATCGTTCGCCCACATAACTGAAAGCAAGAATAAGCAAGAAGCTTTCGAAGGAGAAAACAAGATTTGTTTGATATGTACAAAACTGTATATTTGAATTTCATAAGGAATAGACAAGACTAGGGTATATACATTTGATAAGTGCATTAACAAGATGTATATTTACATTTTCTAATATATTTGTTAACTCAACAGAAAATAAATCATGATGTATACGATAAATATTTACATTTTCTAGTTTTTTAGTTGTATATTCTGACATATACTTACACATTTTAATGGTTTCATTTTTGTGCTATGCATAACAAATTCTCTTAAAAATAATTAAAGATAAATCGGAATTGATAGATTTAGGGTAAAACATATTTTTTTAAAGGAGGGTTAAATAAAAAAATGAATCAAACTATCTACATGACTTTCTATATTTGATATAAGTCTAGCACTAATAAATGTTAATAGAATTTTATAAGTATCTATATGTAATTTTTTTTTTCTATTCTGTAAATGGTAACATTTTTTTTTTAAGTGAAAATTTCTCCTTTTAGGAAAAGAAAGACACGTCAACAACTTTTGATAAACCTGAAGCAAACCCAGTTGGGCATAATGAGCCTCAACCCCAACCTGTTTTCTTCAAAGGAAAGGACTTTCCAACAAAACAAATTTTCAAAAATCACCATTACAAACCGCAACCCTACCTTTAGCTACATATCAACGACCCCATTTAAAGATATGGAGCAAAAATGCTAATTTCGTCAACAACAGATTGTGTTTTCATAAGATCCACAAACTCTACTCACTGACTCGAATAATATCAGACAAATCTAACTCTACAAAAAGGACTAACACAAAACTCTCTAAAATTAGAGAAACTAAGATAAACAGTGTGCTTCAAGGTCTTTAATTGACCACAGATTTTTACAACCTGCTCCAATGAGAGACTCCTCTAAATTTTATATTGTGGAAACTTGAAAGAAATAAAACATTGTTAGAAGTAAAGCGATTGTTAAATGAGGTGAACTTGTTGAAGAGAACCGAAAGAAAAAGCCATCAAATATGTAAATGACGGCCATACCCTGAGGAACTTCTGCCTGCAATGCTTTATCATTATCAGCTGTATCTTAGTTGGAGCTACTCAAGAATAATATAGTGAATGATTCATTGGTTAATAACAATATGAACAGAATTATGTTAAAGATTGAATACTAAAGTAAGAAAATGTTACCTCCAGGCATTTTGTCCTCGACGGCTGAATTAAAAAGCTGTCGATTGCTGCATGAAATCTTAAATTCACTATCTTTTCAAGTCCAGGCTTTGTTTCCTGGATTGTTTCTTCAACCTCTATCTGCAAACTCTTC
>JBBPDI010000023.1:28949087-28973406 GCA_037974545.1 Cucumis variabilis | reverse complement strand
TCGATCACTGAAAAACCGAGACATGGCTGCAAGTTTTAACAAAGAAAAAGGCAAAAGAATGGATGAGAAAGTGAGAACCGGAGGCAAAATTGTGGGGTCGGAGTTGAGTTTTGTATGTGTTGTTATGGAGTAAATTAGGATTAAACTGGGTTGGATGTATGAAACTGATAGAGAAATTCTTAACTTGGCTTTGAAGGAAAATCCATGGATACGAAATAGAAAGAAGAACAAGGATGGATTTGGATAAAGAGAGGGAGGTTTTTGCTTTTCTTTTCTCAATCGTGTGACAGTGTGGAAAAAGGAAAAGAAAAAGGCCGATTGAATGGTTAACGGTTGATTAATTCAACGATTTGTAATTGGAAATTTTGTAAATATACCTAAACAAAATCTATTTTGTCTTTTTTTTTTTTTTTTTTTTATTTTGGTTCATAGATCCTTTACATCTTATTTTTGGTTACAAATTGAAATGGGTAGGGTGTAATTAGGTTGGCAAACCGGGTCCAACCAGTTCTATTTGGGTTTGGCCATACCTTTAAAGAAAAGGATGCACCAACATTGCTATCTTCGGATGCATACAAAATATAACATTCTTAATAGTTTTTCTCATCGAAATTTCCAGCTTTTAAATTGATGTTCACATCAATGCATTCTTCTTCTTCTCCCTTTTCATCTTGGTTACTTCTTCATGATTCTTCTTCCTTTCCTCAGTTTCTAAAAATCTATGATACGTTTTTTTTCTTTAAAAATTCTAGAATATAAGTAAATTTAACCTAAAAATAATAATGCAATTCACTAAATCCACGGAAAATCATAAATTTTCAAATTAATGACAATTGTATGGAATAAAGAACAAAAAATGAAGTATTATTAAAAAAAACATCAAAATTATGGTATAAATAATCAATTGAATGAAATAGAAAATAGACAAAAATAGCTCGTTTGATAATGTTCTCGTTTCTTGTTTTATGTTTTTTGTTCCCTCTTTCTCATTACTTGTTGATAACTTGTACAAATACAAGTTATATAACCTTTTAGGTAGAACAATAGAGTCAGAATGTGAGATAAAAGTGTCAAAACACGTAGCTTTCATTACAAATATAAAAATAAGAAAATATAACTTACATAAGTCGTCATACTTGTTTTACCATGCTTTTAGTGTTTTTATTGCAAGATAATAAAGAAAGAAGAAATATAGTGAATCACACAAGGAATGCGTGCAAAAGCTAAGTGATAGGAAGCTATGTGGCAATTAACATCACTAGGCAATTAGCCACATCATCACAAAAGGGATTCACTAGAAGACAAGACTGGTCGTTGGAGTTAATATGACTTGACAAGGTTGCATTCGGCGCTGACATGTACAGAAGGAGGGAAGTTTCTCGTCCAAAGTTGTCTATAAAAGACCTCCATCTCTACCATGAACAAAGGTCTGAATAGACCAAAACCTAGAGAGCTCTATGAGAGCCAGTGGAAGAGACTAGCACCTCCACCTTCTGTAAAAGTTCTTCCTTCTTCACCTCTGCACCGGTCAACCTTTTAGTGAGAGCTTAGAGAACCTTTTAAGAAGATAAACTCATTCTTCACCTTCTCCCGACTTATAAAAGAGCCAAGGAATGTAACTATGCATTTTTGCAGCTTGACTACCCTCTTCACTTTCCATTTTTGTATTTTAATGTAATGTTTTGACTTTTATATTTCCATGGCTGGAAGGCCTACATTACTCAATGCATTGCATCTTTATTCACTTCAAATTTTCATTTCTTTACTATCCATCTCGTTTATGTGTTATAAGTAGTTTAAGTGTGTGATAAGGGCTTAATAAGAGGTTTTTATTTATAAGGCATCAAGAACACATCACAACTTGCTCCAACTTGGAATTCTCCCTTCGCCTAAACTAGGATTCACACTCAACTAATATTATGTGAGTTACTTGGAATTTCCACTTGCGTCTTGCGATAGAACTCATATTCTTTCATTATACAATCATCATAGCAAGTAGAAAGATTAGCCTCCCGGCTTACTTCCCTCACATAACATCACAGTAGCAACAATATCATATAATAAGCATCAACGACAGAGTACTTTCAAATAATCATCAATTAGAATACATATTTTCCATATCAAGCTTACAAACACAACATTGACTATTTAGGAAAATCATTCATAAAACATATCTTTCTTTTATAAAAGATTCACAAATATGCTATTTATGAAAGCTTACCAAAAAACAAACATTTATTCATAATTTGTATTCAAGCATAAAAAAACATTTAACTGTAAATAGCAACTTAGAAATCATGTTGAAATCTTGTTTTGTCACCCATAAACTTTTATTCATTTATAAGGATCACTAACGAAAATACTTAGCCTCAACTCCTTCCTTCTCTGTTTTTGGATTCCCCTTCTTGCCTAGCAGTTCTCTCAACCGGCCGTTCAACATTCAAAACTTTCCCTTGTCATTTTTGTTTGAGAATTCTAACACTTCCGAAACAACACTCCCTTTGGTCTTTGGTCCTATTTACAGTGACCTCTCACATCCAAGGGTCACTTCCATGCTTTACATGTGTCATCTTGCTAATTTGTCATGCCATGCAGCCAACCCAAATTCGACACGTAGGCTAACCGTTAGTGGCAATTGGACATTTCTTTGAGACACACACCTTATCTTCTTAGGATGCCAAACTCTTTAATCGTATAACCTTCTCATTTTTTCAAGAAGCAACAGACATTTACTTCCCTCAGCGAGTTGTCAAGTCATCTTAACAAGACATTTACTTCATCGCCACACTTTTTCAAACGTTGGTACTCCTTGCATTACTATGCTAAACGTCTAACTCTTGGCATCCAATAGATGCTTCTTTTCTCGCTAGCTATTCTTATCGCGTCGCTTGCTTTCACGTGATAGAACTTTGACTTAAGCACTTCTCTTTCTGTCGTCTGTTCTCTTTTTGCATCATTTCTTGCAGGATATGTTATACTTATCCGGAATAACTTCCCAGCAAGGATCTTCTTTGGCAAAACTTCCTTTCTCCAAATTTCAGTCTCACACTTTTTGTTATACGGTCAATAAATATTTTGGGTATTTGTTACATTTATGTAAATTAATCAGTTTTTAATATATTAATTGATAAACAATAAAAGTAATTCAAATTTTTAGAAAAATTAATTATTTAACAATCAAATTATAATATTAATTACTAGTATTTGTAAAATGAGTAATTTGATAGAATAAAATTGATGAAGATATATAAATATGATTATTAATCAATAAAATAATTAATCAATGATAAACTAATTATAACATTATTAAGAGATAAATTCATATGTATTAATCAAAATGATCATTAACATACTACAAATATAATTAATTAATTAATAATTTTATTACATAAATTCTTTATTGTTTATAATTTATACTCATACATATAATTAATTAATAATAGAAAAATTTTCAAAAATAGCAAATTTTACAAAATATTTACAATATATAGCAAATTCTATCCCTCATAGTCATTGATATGCTATAGTGATAGAATACTATCAGTGATAGAATTCAAAATTTTGATATAGCTTGTAAATATTTTAATTTATTTTGCTATTTTTAAAAAAATTTCCTTGATAATAAGTATGAGCATATATATAAACTAATTTATTAAATTAAAATAAAAGGAAAATATATATTAATTTATTAAATTAGCTAGTTAAATGCATACATTATAATTTAAAATTTAATGTAATTTTATAAGATTTTTTAAAAAATATAACAATAAAATATTTACATTATATAGAATAATTCTGAAAATGAAAAAAGTCCACAAACCCACAATGAGAAATACAAAAAATGTTTCAGTCAACACGCGATTAACCGACCACACCTTCGTGCGAGTAATCTTTTTCTGAACGATCATGTACTGCAATCATGATACACAATAGTGTAGTTCTTTTATAACGATGAGGAAAAAGACTTCAAATTTAATGATTGTGTTGACCATGGCAAACGATCATGTTCATCATGAAAAACGATCGTGTTGATTATGGTAAGTATCATGTAGTCCAATGTAAATTATCATTAAAAACTTTGAATTTAGCAAGCATGTTGAAAATGGTAAATGATCGAGTTAACTATGGTAAGTGATCATTTAGATTATATCAACACGATCGTGTAATTCTTTTTAAACGATGGAAAAAGAACTTCAAATTTAAATACTCGTGTTGACCATGGTAAACAAATGTGTTATCAATGGTAAAGGATCATTTATATCATATCGACTTGTTTGTGTAGTTCTTTTTAAACGATATAAAAGAGATTTCAAATTTAAACAATCATGTTGACCATTGTAAATGTTATGTTTTCAATGGTAAGCGACAGTAATTTAGATCATGTCAACATGATATTCAAATGATCTTCATATTCTTGAATACAAGGAAGATGAAGTAGCTTCAATGAATCTTGTCGTAAATGATAAAAATAAAATAGGAGATTTAAACAGAAGAATAAATTGTTTAAAAATATAAGAAAAAAAAACTAAAAGAGGAGATGAAGAAATTTGGAAAAGAAGATGAATAAACTGCAAAGAAAAAAAAAGAAAGAAAAGTGTCGAATCATTCACAGTATTCAAGGGAAAATCTGAAAATTATAAAAATATTTTACCGATTTCATGATCTTTTGTTTTTTTGTTATACGGGTCGTAAATATTTTTTTTCTTTTTTTTTGTTACATTTATGTAAATTATCCATTTTATAAACCACAAATTTAATTTTTATGTAATTAATTTTAATAATATAAGAAAATAAAAGAATAAAAAATATATTAAAAATAGAAAAGAGAGTGGACAAAGAAGAAAACCCATCGATTTGGATAGGTATAGGTCATAGGCATAAATGATTCTTGCCCCTATTCCCATCTTAATTCTCTCACTCCAAATGGCCCTTTAGTGAATAAAGATGTCTCGCAACTAATAAGTCAGCTAGAGTTTTTAAGACATAATGGAGATAGAATCAAGTAAAATGGGAACAAAACTAGGAGAAACAATAATTTCTCTATTTTTGTCCAATTTTTAGAAACATTTCTTAAATTTTGGCATTGAGAAACGAAAATGGTTATCAAATACATTTATTTTTTTTAAATGAGAAATGAAAACATAAACAAAAAACAAGAAACAGAAACGTTATTGAAGGGACCAAATTGATTATAGAAAAAGAAAAATTTTAGAGGAAAAGCATGTGAAGATAAACAAGAAAATTTCTTTGTTAAATATTTTAAAATATTCAAGAGTGTTATATTTTACAAAATTTTGGACGGACTCAAATGACGATGATCCGATGGTTATTCAAAGATTTAGTCTTTTTTATTTATATTTTTTTCTTTTAGTTTTGGATGTGTGAATTTGTATTTTAAATAGGTTGTTTATTTATGAGTTGAGAAATATTAAATGAGTCGTTTCTTATCTCTTTTCTTTAGAAAAATATCAGCATAAAAAGCAAATACGTGGAATTGTGTGTCAAATACATGTCAAATATTTCAGTATATAAAAACAGATACGTCAAATAGTGTATCAATTACATATATAAGAAGTATCTCCATATCTGATACGAATTCTTTGTTTCAAATGAAATATATGTGCTTCGTAGATGACAACAAAAAAATAATTATAAGGAAAAAAGAACCTTAATTTTTTTACTTAAAGTGGGTCGAACTAATAAAAAATTAAATCATGATTTGATTATTTTATTAAAAATTTATATGATCCGAATCATACTCACAAAGTAAGTCCACTAGAACTTTGTGATTTTTCGAGGTATTAGAACAAAAACAAAAGGATGGAGGAAAATTTGAATATTTTCCATGTGAATTTTCCAAACTATCCTATAACCTATGTCTCTCTTTTTATTCTTCCTTAGTTATTGGATTTTTAAAAAAATATAACAACTAGATAAAATATTAACACTGTATAGAATAATTCTGAAAAACGAAAAATAATCTACAGGCTCACAATAAAAAAATACAAAAAATGCCCTAGTTAACATGTAATTAATCGGTCATACACGTATGGGAGTAATCTTCTTCTAAACGATCGTGTATTACAGTTTGAACGAACAATCTACTAACGTTTAGGTCATGATACACGATCGTGTATTTCTTTTTAATGATGAAAAAAAGACTTTAAATTTAAACGATCTTTTTGGCCATGCTAAATGATTGTGTTGATTATGAAAAATGATCGTGTTAATTATGATAAGCGATCATTTAGATCATGTCAACGCGATCATTTAGATCATGCATATAGTTCGTTTTAAACGATAGGTAAAAAACTTTAAATTTAAACGATCGTGTTGACCACGATAAACGATCGTTTAGATTATGTCAAAATGATATTTAAACGATTTTGATATTCTCGAATATGAGGAAGATGAAGTAGCTTCATAGAATCTTACCAAAAATGATGAAGATAAAATAAAATATTTAAATAGAAGAATAAATTGTTTAAAAATAGAAGAAAGAAAATCTAGAAGAAGAGATGAAGAAATATGGAAGAGAAGATGAATAAATCACAAAGAAGAAGAAAGAGAAGTGATGAATTGTAATGCCCTAGGACTAGGATTCAAAATTCGGATCCTCAACATTTTCTTACATCCCCTACGACCTGACAACATCATTCTTACTTGTCTCAAAAGCTTATTAGAATTAAATTCGTCCACACAAACTAACATGAGTCCTTTCAGTATGTTTTATCCTCACCCACATGCTAGAAAAATTCTAACATAGGATTGTTTCAAGATAAGCATACTTAACTTTGAAATTTTTATGATCAAGTCACTGAAAAGGAAGATATACCTTGTTGGTATATGTAGTAACTTTTTATTTTTTTAAAATCTTTCCTAACCTTATTTTCATGTCCTCAAAATCCCTCTCATTCAGATGTGATATCGGTTCATTCATGTTCCCGTCTTAAACTCAGAGTGTTACATGAACTGTTTGCAATATTTAAGGACAAATATGAAAATTATGAAAATATTTTACTAATTTCATAAATTTTGTATTTTGTCATACGGAATGTAAATATTTTTTGTTTATGTAAATTATTCTTGAGTTATTTAGATAAGTTTCCTCCACAAATTATGTACTTATGAAATATGTACCAAATTGTTACCACTTCAAAATTATATGGAATAATATTTACTTTCTTTATTACATGAATAAAAAGTTGGGACACTTTTAAAAATAACAAAATAAATTTAAATATTTACAAGCTATAGCAAAATTTTGAATTCTATCACTGATAGTCTTCTATCACTATAGCATATCAATGACTATCAGTGATAGAATTTGCTATAGGTTGTAAATATTTTATAAAATCTACTATTTTTAAAAATTTCTCTAAAAAAGATTTCCAATTTTAAATTATAGGAATTTTAAATCTATAAAATTTAGTTAATGAATCTAACTTTTGAAATTGTTACAAAATATTAGTGCTCTATGTTGTAAAACTAATATTTAAATTAGTCCATAAACATATAAAAAAAAGGGTTAAAAATCACTCTAAGCTAATAAACTTTAATAAAAGCAATAATTTAATTCTTGAAATTTGGTTCATAATGATTGTGGATCAATTTTGTAATAATTCAGTCATAAATTTTATTACCCAATAGTTTAATTCTTGTACTTCATATTTTGTAAGGATTTTGTAAGGATCTAGTCTCTATTGTATAAATTTGTATTAAGAATAAATGGTTTTTTTTTCATAAACAAACCAACAAACAAATTAGAGAGTCCATATTTGATATAATTACGATAAAACTTATAGATTGATTGATAAATTTATGTACTAATAAAACTTCTCAACTTAAATGAATATAGTTATTAGCTTAGAATTTTAACTATACAAACTAATTTTAAAAAAAGTTTGAGATATAGAAAATAGGTGAAAAACTCTTTTTTTAGTAGTACAACTTCTATGGAAAAATTAATAAATTACAAGTTTGTTTATTATAACCTCTTCAATTATTTTAGGGTTTTTTTTTTACAAAAAAAGAGTAACAATAAAAAAATATTTACAATTTATGAAAAAAAAGTTCAAAAACTATTATTTTAGAAGATAAAAACAATTTCAACATGAAAAATATCACATAAGTGAATAAATGTATTTATTTTAAGGAAAATGTTTAAATTAAAAAAATTTAAAATATTTATAAATATAACAAAAATATATAAATATATATGATAGCGTATTACTAATAGATATATATAAATAACAATAGATTATCGATACAACACTTTATCTTAAAGTTATTAACAAAAAAAATTAATGAATGCGAATTATGCTCTTTAGTCGAAAAATGTCCATACTGTTTATAGTAAATAGTTTTAACAAATTATTAATTTGTCAAAAACAATATACAAATACTCAAAATTTTGTCTATTATGAAAAGTGAGAGTGCATTATATGCAAAGTTTAATAATTAAATAAAAAAAATTGAACATATAAAATAAAATGGAACATACCAATAAAATGAGTCTAAAATAGGACTCTAACTTATTTTTAATTTCTCTATTTGCTTCACGAATTAATTTATACATGTTCTTAATTTAAAAATAAAATAACACTCGGGTGTAGATGTGGGGAGGAGTACTTAGAAATTTGTATATTATATATAGGAATATTATATTTCAAATTATATGTTATATTAGACTTTTTCAACAAAGAAAAAATAATTTTTTTTAATAATTCAAAATAAGTTAAATTTCCTAGATATTATATGAGGAATTTTTAAAAATAGCAAATTTTACAAAATATTTACAATCTATATTAAATTCTATCACTAATAGTAATTGATATGTTATAGTGATAAAACTATCATGTATAGAATCTAAAATTTTTTTATAGCTTGTTTTAATTTATTTTATTATGTTTAAAAATGTCTCTTATTACAATTTGTGACAATTTTAGAAATATTAATAATTAAGTATATAACATTTTTAAAAAAAGAATTGTAAATATAGCAAAATCTATTGTTGATAGACTCAAATATAGGAATAATAATTAAGTATATATATCAATAATAGACTTTGACAACTTTTACTATACTTGCAAATTTTTTAAAACGTTGTTGTATACTTTAATGGACTTAAAAAACAATTTCATTAGATGAAATGGAATTATTCTGCCACACATTCTTTTATCAATTATTAAATCAAACGTTAAATCCAGTTGGCTTTGTGTTACAAAAACATAGGGATGATTTTAAAATTCAAAACCAATGAAAAGTATAAAGCTGGTAATGACAAATATTTAAACACCGTGTTGGCCAAGACATTGAATTTTAGGCATTGCCTATATAAAATTTATATAGCCTTTTCAATTAGAAAAAGAAACTCAAGCCAATCCAAGCCAATTGGACAAATTAAAGCAACAGTCGAACCCATCCAATTAGATACGTCCTATGCTATAATATAAAATAATAATAGACTATGAGTAAATAGAAAGGAATGAACAATTGGTATTCAAAAGTGCTAGAAGACATCAAGCTCAAACCATGGTTGATGGCTTAAAAACACGTTTTAGATTTTTAGAATGGGTAAAGGGAGAGTTTATTGATGTCATCAAACTTTCTATTGTTTTTTACTTGTTGGAGGTTTATGTTTTTCTTTTTCTAAAAAAATACTTTTAGTCTTTAAACTTTGTAAAAGTAAAAATTTAGTTCATGAATTTTGGCTTGTAACGATTTAGTCATTGTGTTTTCAATTTTATGTGTAAAAATTCATATAGTCATTGTGTTTTCAAATTTGTAACAATTTAATTCTCAACATAAATAAAATCTATCAAAATTTGAGGTCAATGTTTAGTATTTTACGACGTATACATTTATAAAAGTTATTGAATCTCAAATTTATTACATTTTCACACGTAGAGGCTAAAGAGTTAAAATTTGTTAGATAGTAAAATTTAGGGACTAAATTGTTAAAAACTAAATTTTTATTTCTATTAAAATTTATCAACTTATTTTTAATAATTTTTGTTTTTGGTTGAGAGGCTGTTTGGGTAAATGTTTCTAGTTTTGGCTTAATTCTTGAGCGGGTCTACTATTCCATAATTTAAAATTTTCTTTTTACATTACTTTTATTTTTAGTTGGTTAGAATTAGCCTATTTTCTCTCTCCTTTTCAACTTTTTTTTTATTTTTTTTTATTTTATTGTTAATCAGTTTCGTTTAGAATTCTTTACTGTATTTTCACTGCCTTCTTATATACAAGAGCAGATACTTCCTTCACATTCTCGGTTTTTGTATTTTAATATTAATTTTAAAATTTTAAAATATAATATATACTTAATAATGCTTCTTTAGAATAAACTTGATTTCTAGTATAGTGGATATGCCCTCTCTATAACTCTAACCTCTTGAGGTCGAATCTTATCTCTTGCAATAATTTTTAAGAAAAATAATTTTTTAAAAGAGAGAAAAAAAACTTTATAAGATAAAACCCTACCTTATTTTCTAGCACTCACTCGTTATATAAGATAAAACCCTAACTTATTTTCTACTGGTTATCTAACCAACTCTACTGGTTATCTAACCAACTTTCACTCTCTCAACAATATTGCATGAAAAAGTATTATTTTTATTTTTTATTATTTTGATCCAATTTTTAAATTTACATATTTACATTATTTATGTATATATATTTATTTTATTTTATTTCAGAATTAAACGATATAAGATAATTTTTTTTCCATCCATCGTTAGAATATAAATATCGTATCAATTCACTAGTAAGTTCAAATTCTTCTTAATATTTTTAGTTTTTACTTTTCAATCTATGTGATAAATTATAATACTTATATTGTTTAATACTCATTTTGTAGAGTAAACATATCAATATGGAGAGATATTTTAAAAGGAAAACAACAATAGAAACTATAAAGACATCATCTTTAAACAAGAGACAAATACTTGATTTGGATAGATCTTATACATAAATCAATTTAGAAGAACTACCTGCAGATCACATCGTATTCAATCAATATGATATACATCAACACAAAACCTCACGTCTATGCTATTCCTATTTCCTACAATCATTTCTAGTATTTAACAATAGATTTGGTTCGAAACTAATTGGCTGGGCCAACATGATAATGGGCTTCCCATCTCTATCCATTGTGGAAGCCCAAGACAACATAAGGCTAACTAAGTTTTATATCCATGGAAATGGATTACCCAACCCAATCACAACCAATTGGGCTTCGTCTCTCCTTACCTTATTCTTTTACTTTCCCATTTCTCAAAATAGATTATTGATTTTTAAAAAGGATTTAAAAAAAAATAGGAAAAAATTTACAAATCACTTACATTCAATAAAACAAAACCACTAAAAAACAAAATTCATTACACTTGATTTTTCCATAAAGTGTAAATATTTTGTCAAAATTTCTATTTTTTGACAAATTTTTTTCTTTTTCTTTAGAAACTAAACTCTTTGTTAAGTCATAAAAAGGATGAGATTGAGGTAAATAAACAAAACCTAAAGATAAAATAAAACACATACACACATTCTACATTATTCTATCATTATAGTACAAGAATCTGAGGCTCTTCCGTGTAGGCACACATCGTATATATCACAAAAGGCATCAGAAAGGATCTTCCGATGTATATGGTGCCATCGGGAAATCTATCGATAGTAGTTCGTTGGAGGAGACATTCCTGATGCGCAAACAAGAACGTGTCGAGACTGCCTTACTCCAGAAGCAAGCAATGCCGACAGATATAGCACGTCGGCAATATGTCTGTCGACAATAGGGGACTTCTGACGCAACGTCAGGCAATCCTTCCCTAACACATTGCTAAAGACGTTGGGAAGGGCCTTATTCCCAACGTGTTTTTTATGTCGAAAGAATTTTTCAATATATATATATTAATTATTATATTTAACTTTTTTTGTAGAGTACTCTTTTGGATTCCGATTCGATTTAAATTCAATAAACTTATGAAAGAGAACTAAAGCAAAATTAATAAAAAAATTATTAAAATACCAAATTGTATTTATATTAGAAACTAAATCCACAAATGTTCAACAATTATAAATTGTTTAGAGGAATTACATAAAAAGGAAAAAAAATGCATTATCTCCTAGTTGTTGTGGACGTCATACTCTAATAAGTCCACATCTACAATGACATGAAACAAAATTTATATATATACATACATATATATATATATATATATATATATATATATATATCATCGATAGCAAAGTAAACAACTTAAAAGTTGAAAAATACGTATTGCAAGTGTTCAAGATCCTCTCTATGCCCAACTCATTTCCTCAATCATTTTCTTCATTTCTTCCATTTGTTGGACATGCAACTCTGACGTTCTTTGTTGTTTTCAATTAATCGTTGAACGTTTTCAAGGCTAGCTCTTAGTTTGCTAATCTCTCTAGAGTGCATCTCTTGCTCATATGAAGATGAAGAGCTGCTACCAGTCTTTCGAGACTTGAGCTTGGAGCCTCAATTAAGACCTTTTGAGTAGTCCAATCTCTTTCCAAAATGGTCTCGTATATCTCGTCTCCAGAAAGTGGTTGAGAACCTTATAAGGTGGGTTGAGACTAACGTTCTAGAATTTGATTCTACACCAAAATTTTAAGTTATGAACTAGAAATTAAAAGTAGAAAATACAAGAAAAGGTTTTCATAAACTTACATGCTCATCCACGGCTACCTGTGAAACGAATTTGTCACTCCTATTGGTGTGTGTTTCTTTAAACAACTCCACACGGTTCATTGACTGGCCTTGTTGTTTAGTGAGCTTATGTTTTCGTTATAGGAACTGATTTGGACACGCTACTGTGGTTGTAAGGCTGTTTCGCTCTAGCAGCCTTGTTGAACATTGATTGTTCCTACATACAAACAATGAAAATGTTACATACAAACAACAAAAATAATTTAACATCAAGGAACATTAGAAGATGTAAATCACCTGAAATTGTTGACTCAAGTAGTGATCGTAAAGGAAGTGCCAATCTTCCAAACGATTAACCAATCTGTGGGGTAGGTTGGCACATGCTTGTTTAAGGTCGTTGAACCTCTTAAAATTTCTATGGTTGTCTTCCCTGAACTTTTTCCAGATGTTTAGCATTATATTTGATGCCTAACAAATCAAGTAAGTACTTGATCTGTGAAATCAAGTATGAACCATTGCTGCAAAAGGAAAGAGCATACAAATTAGGTTTCTGTATATGTATGTTTAACATATATACACGGTAATGTAAAAACATACCTATAGACCGCCCTTTACAACCTCTATGTACTTCGGAGGAACATCAACCCAGTTAAGGCAGCAGACTGGAAATGTATCTCACATTAACACACTGATGGTGTTGCTGAAGCGAACAACATGTGGCAAGATTGGCTTATCTACTCCTAGGGCGATAGATATTGAGATTTTCCCATTCTGCTGTACGTATCTCTCCAACTCCAAATTCTGGAAATGCTGACGTCTTTTAGGAGTGTGAGTAGGTTGAGAGTCGTTTAAGAAAAAAGAACACTAAATAGAACTCCATGTTTATGTAACAGAACTAACCTGAAGTGTGGCCCATCGAGGATGATCCTTCCACATTATTGAATGAGTAGTAAAACTCGAGAAATAAAGCATCTGTCTCCTCTAAACCGCTGGAGAATGATGACATAGTACCTGTAGACATAAAAACTTAAATTAATTAAACAAAATAAGAGTAGCTGAAACTGAATATGTAAAAAATTGAAATATATGGATATGTGATTTGTCATTATTATTCGTCATCACTTGTTCCACTTTAAGGTGATAATTTTTCATCATCATCGTTTATGAAGTTGTCAACGACATAACGCTCAATCGGTTTTTCCATCACTATAAGATCAACATCAAATCTGCACATAATGTCATCCTCAATGTGTTCATCCACACGATGTCCAATAACAATTTCCAACACATTTGGTTGCTCATTCTCAACATCCTCCATTTTGGACACGTCCCGTATATGTTTATTTTGGACTACTTGAACAACTTTCCAAATTGTACCATTTTTTGGATCCTCGAGGTAAAAGACTCGATGTGCCTAGATTGCGAGAATCACTGGTTTCTCAGCGAACCAAAAATATCACGTGTTATTTGATTTGTACCCTAATTCCATGTATGTCCTGTGACTTTTTTTGTTGTCCGTGTTAAACCATTTACACTTGAATAGCTAAACATGTCGTCCTAGCGAATATTGAACGAAAAGAACTTCATCTAAAACACGATGTCGGTAGCCACGTCGTGAAAAGTCTATCGAGGATACTTTCCGCAACGTCGCTCGCTCCCACGTCGCGAAAACTTTCCCCCATACACGACCTAACTATATCGCATAACACTTTTGTGACATCGATGTTGTGAAAGACTGATGCGACATCATCATGGAAAGAGGCTTTTGCGATGTCTGCGTCGTAAAATGTATTTGCAACGCCAACGTCGCAAGACCCTTCCACAATGTCGACGTAGCAAAAGGTTTTTTTTTAAAAAAAATTATTGTTATTATTTATTCATTGGTTTCCCAATGTAATAAAATTTGGAGTAAACTGATTGAAATGAAAATATTATTCATCATAAAATCAAATGATACATTAAATATGTTCGATACAAAAAATTAATTACATAATTCAAAACATTACATTAAAAAAAACTTAAAGTTTAATACTCTAGTGCAATGGACATCAAACCTACAAATAACATAAAAGTATTGTTAGAATATCATATATGAAAAGTTAAACAAATTAAATATTGAAAAGTGCGTACCCACGATCACGGGCCTCTCTGTGCCTGACTCATCCCCTCGAGCATCTTCTCCATCTTTTCTATTTTTCATGCATGGTTTGCCATTTGTCGATCTCACTCTGTCATTTGTTGATCTCGCTCCTCCTTTCTCAGGCGTTGTTCTTAGAGAATTTGGTTAGCGTTGTCAAGGCTCGCTTTAAGTTCGCTAACCTCTGCTATGTGTGCCTAGACTTGGGTTTTGGGCCCCAACCAAGACTTTTTGAGTAGCTCGATCGTCTACCCAAAACAATCTTTCATATCTTGTCCTTAGTTAGTGGTTCAGAACCCTCTGAGACGGGCTGAGATTGAAGATCCATCATCTGATTCTGCACACACAGAAGCTTATAAGTTTGCCAGATTATCAGACTTAAAAACATAGAATAATTAAAAGTATAAACCAAACATTTAGTTTTCTAAAACTTACAAAAGCGTCCTCTGCAGTTGGTGAAATGAACTCGCCACTACTACTAACGTGCGTGTCTTTGAATAACTTGACATGATCTACATGACGACTGTGACGTTTAGTGAGCTTTACTTATCTCTGAAGAAATGACTTTGTGCCGCTCTTATAGTTGTAAGGCTGTCGCGCCCTAACAGCCTTACACATATTTGATTGCTCCTACATTCCAAAAATGACGATGATCAAAACGTTATACTTTCAAATAAATGAAATATTGTAACATAAAAGTGTTTAAATAATTACCTGAAACTATCGAGTGATGTAGTGGTCACACAAAAAGTGCCAATCTTCCACCTGGTTGACTAATCTCGGGGGTGAGTTTGCTCGTGCTTGTTCAGGGCCACTAAATTTCTTAAAATGGCAATGATTACTTGCTCTGAATTCCTTCCACATAGTGAGCATTTGATGCTCAACAAACCGATTCAGTGTTGGATCGTTAAGATCAAACACGAAAAATTGCGACAAAAGAAATAGATTTCAAGTCAGTAAAGCTTTTATAAGGAAATAGAAACATACATAAATGTTTATGAATTTACAGACTTACCGTTAGGTCGTTTTTGACGATCTTGATGCACTCTGGTGGTACATCTGTCCACTTCAGGGCTTGAATAGGAAACATGTCTCATGTCAGCACATCGATCGTGCAACTGAAATGAAGGGCGTGTGCTGAGACAAGCCTGTCCCCTCCAGGGGGATGGAAATGGGAATTCTCCCATTCTGCGATACGTATCGCTAGACATTTATGTTTCTAGAATGTCGTCGTACTCTCCTCGCAGTGGGAGCTGAATGAGAGGGATCTACTGAAAATAATATTGTGTATACAACAAGCATAACTTAAAGACATAATAAGATGAGAGAGAAATTGTATTAATTAAATATACTGATAATGAACCATCCGCGTTATCCAATGCGTCAAGATTAAGGAAATAGTCTTCCTCATGTGCATTACTCGGAAAGTTAGGCTCCATATCTATAGACATAAAAATCAATAAAACATTAAATAAATAAACGTAAGTATCACAACACAATTAATGCATAGAAAATGACTAAATGTGTGTATACGTAAAAAAACATTATTATTCATCATCGCATGACTCACTTTGATGTGATGATTGTTCATCATCTTCATCGTTTACGAAATTTTCCACAACATGACAACATTTGGTCTTTCTACTATTATAGGATCAACTTCAGTCCTACATAGAGTGTCATCCTCAATGATGTGTTCATCCACCCAATGTTCGATGATGATTTCCATTACATTAAGTTGATCATTCTCGATATATTCCACTTCTGGCACATCCCATACACGTTTATTTTGTACCACTTGAATAATTTTCCAACCATTACCATTTTTAGGATTCTCAAGGTAGAACACCTGATGTGCTTAGGTTACAAGAATCACGGGTTTCTCAGCGAACCAAAAACAAGACGTGTTTATTGATTTGTAGCCTAGTTCTTCGTCCGTCTTATGATTTTTTTTTGTTAAACCAGCAACACTTTAATAACCAAGCACGTCGTTCAAATGGATATTAAACGTGCAACACTTTGTCCAAAACACTGTAAAAATTGTTGTTCGTACTGCCTCCACTCCCTTCTCTAATTACCATGACTTCACTGTTTTGTGTTGTGCGTCAAAAATCACGTTCCAAAGTATGAAATCATATGCTACCGATAATGCATCCACTGTAAGAGTTGACATCAAGTGATGGTCCCATTGTGAGTGAAAATAAATCTGAAAAAATGTTTGAATTGTCACGCATTTCTGCCATAACCTGTAATTTGGTTTAGCATAAAAGTACTTATATGTATAAAATATGTATACATTAGAAATGCTCAAAGTCATTCACTCAAAATACTTGAGCTTTTAACCAATTGAAAAATGCTCGTTGGTATCTTTTAAACAGTTCAGAAAAGCTTTCACCCCAACGACATATCAAAAGAAGGTGTTTCCTAAAATACACAATTGTGAATTTATGTGTCGGCGAGGTATAAAACCCTAAAATATGTATAAAAATTTGTACCTTCGGTATTTGGATCTTTCATCTACATTGCTGAGGATGTATCAATGAAAGACTCGTTTCTCTTCTTGCAATATACTTTGTAAACATGACGCTCTCAATGGTCGTACTTTTTGAACGAATACTTCATACTCACCAATGATCTCATCCTAGTCAATGCTATCGTCATTTTCGATCATCTCTAGTGAATTGTGTCTTAATTCCCTTCAGATATTGTTTTAGTGTGCGAAGACTTCTTTCAATGGGATACATCCAACTGTAAGAAATCGAATTAGTAACCTTCGTCTCATATGGCAAGTGAACTGCAACGTGTACCATGATGCTGAAAAAAGCAGGTGGAAATATTCTTTCTAATTTGCACAATATAATTATAATATCTGACTGCAATCTGTCTAAATCACTTATTTTTATCATACTGGCACATAAATCACGAAAAAAATTGTACAGTTTTGTAATTGCAGTGTAAACATTTTTAGTAAGAATGCCTTAACACCGATTAGAAGAAGTTGGTGTAGTAATATGTGACAGTCGTGCATTTTGAGACCTGATATCTTTCCCTCGTTTGCATTCACACATTGTAAAATATTAGAAACGAATCCATTGAGAAATTTAACTGCTTTCAAGAACTTGTAGAACTCAATCTGCTCGCTGCTAGTCAATGTATAGCTCGCTTGTGGTTTCACAAATCGATTACCCACTTTTACCAAATGAAAATCCTTTCTTATTTTCGAATCTTGTAAATCTAATCTGACATTTATGGTATTTTTTGTTTTTTCTTCAATATTCAATAACGTATCGACCAAATTGTCACAAACATTATTTTCAATTTGCATTACATCAAATTTATGACAACTAAGTAGTCTTGGCCAATAAGGAAGATCGCAAAAAAAAAAAATACTTTTCTTAGTCCAATAAAAACTCTTTTTCTTTTACTATCTTTTAATGAAGGATGCTTATTCATTATTGGAAACTCCAAAGTATAATGCCCCGACCCAGGATTCAAAATTCGGATCTTTTCCATTCCCCTGCAACCCCTGCAACCTGACGACATCATCCTTACTTTCCTTAAAGGCTTATTAGAGTGAAAGTTATCCCCACAAACCAACATGAGTCCTTTCAGCATGCTTTGTCCCCACTCACATGCATCCTAGGAAAATTCCCAGGAGGTCATCCAACATAGAATTACTTCAAGCTAAGTACGCTTAACTTCGAAGTTTCTATGATCGAGCCACAGAAAAGAAAGGTGCACCTTGTTGATATATGTATTAACTTTTAATTTTTTTGAGTCTTTCTTAACATTACTTTCATGTCGTCAGGATCCCTCTCATTCAGATGTGGTACCGGTTCATTCTTTTACTATCTCTTAATGAAGGATGCTTACTCATTATTGGAAACTCCAAAGAATCTAGTTTTTCCAATATTTCTTGGCCATTCATTATAACTGGAGGTGATTTACGCTTTACCTTTCCATCATGGAGTCTACTTCTACGCCAAACATGATTGTTTGGAAGATACCGTCGATGTCTCATGAATGCTATCTTTTTGCGTATTTCGAATGATGATCTATCCCCCATGTAAATGGGACATGCCTGTCGAAAAGTCATTAATTATTCACAACAAGGCTGCATACAACTAAAAATTTTGATTCGTCAGACAATCATACGTACGCACATCAAACGTCTATAGATTTTTTAATTCTTCAAGTAATGGTTGTAGGTACATATCAATTTCTTCAGCGAGAGATTTAGGACTGGGAATGAGCAATGACATAAATTTTTTTGACTCTTTTATGCATTTCCATGGTGGAAAATTGTATGGAATTAACACCACAAGCCACATAGTATACGAGGTACTCATATGACCGAATGAATTGAATCCATCTGAAGCTAACCCCAAACAAATATTTCGTGGCTCCAATGCAAAATCAGAAAATTCAGAATCAAAGTGCTTCTATCCCTCTGCATTGGTTGGATGCCTCAACACATCCTTCGTTTTCACTCATTTATCCTTATGCCATCGCATGTCTGTCGAACTTTCTTATGATACGACAGTCGCTGTAATCTTAGCACCAATGGAAAGTAAGGCAATACCTTTTGTGGAATTTTGTTTCCCAATCTGTTGGAACTAATCTTATATCAAGACTTACCACAAGTGGAACAATGTTGCAAGTCCTCGAACTCCTTTCAGAACAATACACAGTCATACTTACAAGCATGAATAGTCTCGTATCCTAAGCCTATATCACACAATTTTAGTTTGGCTTCATAGAATGAATTAGGGATGTTATTATCACACATTAGAAATTCACGCTTTTATTAACTCTAACATCATATCGAAGGACTTTTTACTCCAACCATTGAGGACATTGACGTGCGTCATTTTAACCAAAAAATTTAGTGATGAAAATTCAGAACACCCAAGGTATAGCTCACAAACTTGCTTGATTTAGTAACTTCTTAAATACATTGTTTGTTCTGTCTTCTTCTAAATCTAAATCTTCCTCCCTCTCTTCTACTTGTTCAATACCAGCTTGTAAATCAAGCAACATATTCAACATTTCATTTTCTTCATTAACGGGGTTACTCTTGGTTCCTTCATCAACTATTAGGTTATTGCTAGTTCCTTCATCAACTATTGGGTAACTACTACTCGTTCCTTCATTAAATGTTTGTATACCTACGTTCAAGGTCAAGGGCTCTCCATGATACACACAGTTGATATAGGAGGAGGCTATTCCACTAGTTAATAAATGTCGCCTCACACCCTCTAAGGAGTCCCAGTTTGAATTCATACATTTCTTGCATACACACCTTAGTTTTCCATAATTATTTGTGTGATATTTTGCAATCTCTAAAAACTGAAAAACTCCCTCTCTATACTCAATAGAAAACCTATACCTAATTTTTATCCAACTCTTGTTCATCTCGTTAAAAGGCCTAAAAAATAAATATGTTATATTAGTTTTATACATACTCCATTTTAGTTAAATGTTAATTAACATTTTTAAAAATTCAAATTACATTAGAAAATGAAATTCAAATGCAATTTCAATATGAAATTCATATTGAATATCAAATTCAATATTGAAATTCATATTTACTAAACTCTAAACAATTTTTCAATATAATGTATTCAAATTTCATCTAAATTCATACATTATTTAAATTTTTATTAATTTTCTAATTGCAATAAAAAGTATACATACATATACATATGCACTAAACTATACATACGTATACAGTGCACATTACACATTAAATATACATATAACACATAAAATTATACCTACATATACATATACATACATCCTAAACATATATACATAACACATAAAAAATAAACATATACCTAAATATAAATATACATACACATTAAATATACACATCACAATAAGCACATAAACCTAAATATAAATATATACACATTAAATATACATATAACACATACACACACATAAAATTATACTAACACATAAACAATAAACATATACCTACATATACATAATCATTAAATATATACATAACACCTACACACATAAAATTATACTAACACATACACAATAAACATATACAAACATATACATATACATATACATTAAATATACACATAACACATACAAATAAAATTATATTTACATAAAAATATACCTACATATATATATACATACACCATACACATATAGACATAACACATATACCTACATATATACATATACATACATTTTACACACCTAAATACAAAAAAAACGACCTCAAGATGGCGGGCGGCAACAGAGACGGTGACAATGGTGGTGCGGCGACAATGGGCCACAACAACTTTCTCACTTTCTCTCTCGATTTCTCCATCTCTCTTAAATTTCAAATTACCTTCTCTTCTGTGAGTTTCTGAATCAAATCGGAGTTGAAATAGTCAGAACTTTCCGCAATGTCTTCAAAAATATCACAAAAAGTAGGTTTCCATGACGTGGGAGGTTGTTGACGTCGCTGATTATCTTTAAATTCTGTGACGTCTACCTTGACACGTTTCACTTTCTACGATGTGTGTAGAGGCACGTCGCAGAATTGTAGACTTTTCACGACGTCAGGACTTTTTGCAACGTCATGTAGGACATGTTGCAAAAAGTCAAAACATTTCATTTCTGTGTTAACTTTTCGCGACATTAAGGACCCCAATGTCGCAAAAAGTTTACTATACGAATTTAATATTGAGAATTTCATTGACGTATTTCGAGACACATCGCAGAAAGTCCACAAATAAATTAAATATTCTGCTTTTCGTGATGCAGGTTTAGGTACGTCTCGAAAAGTCTACCAATCGGATTTAATATTGTGACTTTCCGTGATGTACTTCGGAGACGCGTCGTGGAAAGACTAAAAACAAATTAAATATTCAGCTTTTCGCGATGTGTTAGAGACAGATGTCACAAAATGTCTTGAATAAAATGAAATGTTTCAACGTTCTGCGACGTGTTCGAGAAGTGCATCGTGGAAAGTCCCATACATTGACATACTGTGTTCGACGTCGATAAAAGGTGCTTAACACCAACATGGATTTAAGCGACGTCGTTTGTGGTGTCGTGATACATCCATTTTCTTGTAGTGCATGACTCTATTGTTTTGTGTAGTGTGTCAGAAATCACGCTCTACTGTGTGAAATCATAACCCACCAACAATTGATCCACTTTAAGAGCGAACCTCAAGTGAAGGTCCCATCGCAAGTGAGAAAAAATTATGTGAAAGGTTTTCCTTCTCATGTATTTCTAGAACCTGGCATTGATGTAAATGAAGAATGTATATAAATTCTAAAATAAGTATATACCAATTCTTAAATTCATGTACTTTATATACCTCAGGTCTGAACCAATAAGAAAATGCTCGTCGATGTCTTTTAAATAAGTTAGAAGCGCTTTGAGCTTGAGAACATATCAACTTCAAGTGTTTCCTAAAGTAGATAATTGTGAGTTTATATGACGATAATAGCTTAACAAATATTTAAAATAGCTAGTGAAGTATAAAGTTGAAAATGCGTACTTGCGGTTGTCTGCTATTTCATCTACATTGTTGAGGATGTACCAATGTGCAAGACGTATCTCTTCCTGTGATAGAGTTCGTAAACTTGAAGCCCTTAATGGTCGTACTTTCTGCACGAACGCTTCAAACTCACCAATTACCTTGTTTTCGAGAATGCTATCATCATTTCGTTTATCTCTAGTGAATCGAGTTTCAATCCCACTTAGATATCTCGAACAAAAAGTTCTTGATTTATTCATCATATATGCTTCTGCAATAGACCCTTCAGGATGTGCTTTGTTTCGGACAAACTATTTTAACGTGCATAGACTTCTTTCAATGGGATACATCCAACTTAACTAACCAAACCAACAACTTTAGTTTCATAGGATAGGTGAACAACTAGGTGTATCATTACGTCGAAGAAGACAGGTGGAAATAAATCTTTCCAATTTACAAAGTATGATTATCATATTTGATTGCAATTAGTCTAAGTCACTTATTCGTATTCTTGCACATTGATAACTTGTAGAAATACAAGTTATTATGACCTTTTAGGTAGAATAATAGGACCAAAATGAATGATAAGTGTGTCAAAACGTGTGACTTATGTTGTAAATGCATAAATATTTAAAAGTACACATTATGTCTGCTTTACTCTGTTTTGAGTGGTTAAACGCACATGATTAATAACAAAAGAATAAGCTGGAGAATCACAGAGGAACTCACGCGAAGACTAGGCGAGAAGACCATATCAGAACGCGGGAAGAGATTCATTAGAGGACAAAAGTGAAAGTGGAGGTGATGTGACTTGACAACAGAGGCAGCTTTTGGCACTGACATGTTTAAAGAGATAAATTTCCCGTTTAAATCTGCCTATAAAAAGGAACTCCATCCTTACTAGAAAGGAGGCTAGAAGTCTAAATGAACTAGCCACTAGACAATCTGAATGAGACAAACTCGAGAGAGAGGTGGGAAGGAATAGCCTTTCCACGGTTTGTAAAGAAATGTTCTTCCTCGTTTCCTGACAAATTGTAAAGTTAAATCTTAGAGTCTGGGTAAAGGAGAGTCCACCTTCTGTTTTCCTCTAACTTGTAATCTTTTCTTTTCACTTTTGTATTTTTGTGTAATATATGTTGTTCATATTGTCTAATGGCCGAAGGCCTATATTTTTTTAATATATATTATATGTTTATACCTTTTCAATCTATCACATCTTCACTTTCCATCTATCAATATATTTGTTGCTTAGGTTTGTGATAAGTACTTGATAAGAAATTTAGCTTATAACTCTTATTGTAGTAGTTAAGTTATTTTCATCACTTGGCTAGTTTATATCGCCAACTGAAGGGATAAAAGCCCTATGGCAGCGAAAGAATTAAGGAACCATTACTCA
Organism: Cucumis variabilis; assembly: GCA_037974545.1. Classification (NCBI taxonomy): domain Eukaryota; kingdom Viridiplantae; phylum Streptophyta; class Magnoliopsida; order Cucurbitales; family Cucurbitaceae; genus Cucumis; species Cucumis variabilis. The sequence continues at coordinate 28,949,693 of JBBPDI010000023.1, read as the reverse complement.
ATTTAATTGAGAATATTAAAATACCGGTAAATTGGCAAAATTTTAGAATCAAAATTCTAAATGAATTCTAGGCATGCTTTTTATTTAAGAGATACAAAGAACTTACTTTTGTTGATATCTCTGAATCTGCAAATTGCTCATCTACTTACTCTAAAGAGGGTAGGGCCATAGAGAGGGTAGGACCCTTTGTTCAAGATCTAGAGACACCATTTAAGGGAACACTCATCTACTTACCCTAAAGTAGGGAAGTAGTAAATTTTATCTTGTGTAATTATGTTCTCAGCTCCCCACTCGGTCTTGTCCCCAAAATGATAAGCTTATTGAGTCGGCGATCTGGCCACTCTCACCTTTACAAATCAAAGGAAAATCTCTCTTGAACAAGAGTTTATAACACATTCAGGATTAAGACTAAGTTACCTAGGCCATCCTAGTGAAATAGAAACCTAACTAGTTAACAGAGTTACATCTAGTGGTTACTATTTCGTGGTTCGGTCTTATGCAAACTCATTGCATAGGATATCCTCACTCACATGTCAACTACACGAACACGTTGGATCATTGTATTTGTATCAAATACAAAGTGAGCCGTATCCATAGTGTTACCAG
>JBBPDI010000023.1:28905521-28918495 GCA_037974545.1 Cucumis variabilis | reverse complement strand
CAAACAAAACCACTCTTATTCTTGACACTGGATTACTTGACGAGTAAAACGTGTCAAGTAATCTCATCTACTTGACATCTTTTACCTGTCAAGTAAACTGCCTTAGTTGACGCTTAAAAACAGTCAAGTATATCTTCCTTATTCTTGACACTGGATTACTTGACACTTTGAGCAGCGTCAAGTAAACCTTTACTTGACAGTTTTTAAGCGTCAACTAAGACCAATTTTGTAGTAGTGGGAAATCATGCAATAATCTCTTGGAAAGAAATTAAGGTGCTAATGAGAAAACATTATGTTACTAAGAGTTTTCACAAATTGCAAGCTTTGAAGCAAGGGAGTAAAATTGTGAGCACTTACTATGAAGACTTGTTATTACTACTTGAGGAAGTTAACATACATGAGGAAAAGAAAACTAACATGAACCGATACTACAATGGACTTTATGAAAAAATTATCGATATGCTTGTCGATCAAGAAGAAATGCAACCTTGTGAAGACTTGAAAGAAATGGTGCATGTTTCCATCAAGATAGAAAGGTTATTACTCCAAAGGAAATCTTCAAGTTACACAAAATTAAGCTCAATTTTAATACAATTAGTAGAGAGAGCGTAATAATGTTGTGTGAATGCATGAACATGATATTTTGTTTAGTAAGACATTAAATTGTAAGGACTCACATGATTGTAATGATCTTAACACTAATGATCTTAACACTGTTTGAACCACTTATTACTAGAGAAGCATGTGCTAATGGTAGTGGGATAGAGGAAGAACTTAAAATTGACGTACTTTCTAGTCTATTAAAGTCTAAAGTAATATTTGATCCTACTAGTGTATCATTGCTTCCAAAAGAGAAAGAAAAATGGGTTGTGTGTGAGTTGGAAGACAGAAGGTATGAGACTGAGATAAAAACAATAAAAATAACGTTCAAAGAATTCAAGATCTTATACCATGTGTCCACATAGAAGATTCCTCTTTAAATAAAATTTGCATCCCTTTTTCACATATATAGCCAACTCTAATATGACACAATTTAGTTATATTCTCCAGGTGAACGAAAAATGATGCAACAACGACATAACCTATTATCGTGGAACCTAACAAAAATATAATTAATATTCTACATTTTATACCACTCACAACCACTTTAACCTTGTAGATATACATAGCTCCAACTTTACTTTTGAAAGTGTAACCTTTTACTATTGATGACACCAAAAGATATCAATCTTCGTCATTATTGAAACATGTCTAACCTCATCCATAGTGTAGAAGACACCATCACATGTTCAAATCCTAACTAAGTCTATTCCAATTATAATGCACACAATGCATTAGCCATATTGACATTCACTTCATCTATTTGCTAATACGTTTGAAAACCACTCTTTGTACACATGATAAAATGCCTAAGAACAAAAAACCCATTGGTCAAACAAAATTTGTTCCCTCATTCTAGACCAAATAATTAACTGTTTTTCCTAAAAATGTAGGTGTGGTAGCAAAGAGTTGAACTCAGGGAATCGTTAAATGTCTCAAATGAATTATAAGCAACTCTAAGTAATGGGGCCTGAAATTGTTTGATGTAAGAAAAATAAATTGCATGAATAATTAACAAGGTTCAAATTTTATGAGTAAATGGTTTAGCCTAGGCTTTCGAATTGTTCCTCTCTTGATCATCAATTATCAAATTAATTTCTTTGTTGTCCAAGCTTGGCTAATTTGTTGCTAGAAAAGCTAAGTGAGATTCTAAGTAATCAAATAGTTAATACAATTAGATGAAAAGCAATTTAATCAATTAAGGCTAATGGCATTACGAATAGGGATTATGCTAAAGGTCACTAACTGGAGATAAAACCTAAATTAATATTCATCATGCATGGTAGCTAATGATCAGAACAATATATCAAGCTACTATAACCTAAATTTTGTCATTGTTATATTTAAAACCCTGAGAATGATACTTGACCAAGGTTGTTTTATCTACCATATGGTTCTTCCTAGGTTGATTTGAACAATATAACAAGCTAATATAATAATCACAATTATATGTCAACTATTGCGATTCGATAGTTAGCTAATGATCATATAATTTTCATCAGTGATATAATAAAGTCTTAGTGGCAAGTTCGGATTGATCACAAAGAGCACACTCATTCTGAAACAAATTAATTTTCATCGGAGGGGATGGGGAGTAGAAATTGTAGCTAGAGAATAAATTGCATAAAGGAAAGTAAAACGAATAAAACTTCAATGACAAAACAATCTAGCTTGGGTTATTCAATCTCTCTTATCTAATGAATTTATTCATCGAACTATCATTACTTAATTACATGCAATCTTCACCTAACCAATTTAATTGAAACTGATAGTTAAACTGTCCTAATGTTCTAATTGTTCTAATCCAATAACATGCAATATTGAATTTTCCAATTTACATTAAGTTCTCTAAGGTGGAATGCCTAATTTTCCAGAGTCTAATTGACCTTCAATAGGTTCAATCCTAGGTTGGTTAGGATTAATGTGTATCAAAATAGATTTACAAGCTAACCTAACTTATTGATTTTCTAACCAATTTTTATCTAATTGTCACGAGTCAAAGAATTTAGTGCAAACCATAGTCATACGTTCGCATACATCCAACAGATAACAATAAATCAATAACATTCAAAAGTGAACCAAAGATTACAATGAAACAACTTTAAGTTCTTATGAAATTCTAAATGACACAAAGGAAGAATCTATAAAAAATTTAAGCTAAGAACGAGTACCTTAGCCCATTATCCACATGCCGGATGATGAGGAGATATTCACAAACTCAAGGTACATGAAAGAACACCGAAAAATAGAGAGAAAAGGTGTAAAAATTGAATGGAATGAAGATAGGGTTTGACTAGCGGTCCAACTTCTTTTTATAAAAAATGTCCAGGCGTTGGGGTGCCTGATGTTTTTCGTGCAAGGAACTCTACTACCTTTCGGTGTCGGTGCAACACGAAAGGCAAAATCCTATAGGCTTCAATTGGCCTTTGGTTTGCCTTGGTTTGCCTCAACTGATACTATTTAATTAATTGTGTATTGGTCCAAATAAATTTCAAAATGACTTTAACTCCAAATTACACCCATGAATTGCTTAATGCCTATTAAATAACCAAACGAGAATATAAAATCACGAAAATAGCTCGAATTTAGCAAAAATAGATAACATATTTTATACTCTATTCATAGTAAAATAAACACATAAAATCTAGGAAAGTAAAAAATATGTTAACATATTTTGAATGCTATATCACCCACATTCCATAATAATGTGAATGTTCATTCATAACCAGTGTTAAATCTCTTTCACATTTGACCTTAACTTTTTTAGAATCAATGTTCGTTGGAAAAATTTTAGATACCTTATAGATACAGAAGCAAAAATTTAACAGGCCAGGCAGAAAACTACATATTTTTTCATATTAGAATAATCAATTAAATGACTTATTAAAAAATAAAAACAGCTTTATTACACGACTTACCCACAAACTTAACCTATTAACAGAAAATAATTTAAAAAATATTAATTTAAATAATCACGTAATTTGAATCAGTCTTCAATACTCTCTCTTGATTCAAATTTGCTAATACCCATCATAGCTCTAAAGTAACAGAACTTCTCCTTTGACAAAGCTTTTGTAAGAATATCATCCCACTGCTCATGTGTGCTGCAATATGACAGAGAAACTTCTTCCTTTGCAACCAAATCACAAATAAAATGAAAACGAATATCAATGTGCTTTGTTCGACTATGAAACGTCAGATTTTTTGTCATTGAGATCGTTGCTTTGTTGTCAAAGAATATCATAGTTGCTCCCTCTTACTCATGTTGGAGTTTCGTTAGTATTCTTCGTAGCCAAATTACCTGACATGTTGCTGAAGTTGCTGTAGCATATTCTGCTTCTGAAGATGCTAAAGCAACAATTGCTTGTTTCTTCGAGCTCAAAGCAATTATAAATCCTAAACCTAAAGTGAAAAGATTCACTGAAACACTTCGCCTATCATCCAAGGGGCTCGCCCAATCACTGTCTGTGAACTTGCATAATTTGAACTCAGAAACTTTAGAGTACCAAATGCCATATTCTATAATTCTAGCAATGTATTGCATAGCTCGCTTTGCTGCTCCAAAATGATTCCTTGAAGGACATTGCATAAACCTAGAAATCACACCAATAGAATACGAAATATCGGGACTAGTATGAGTTAAATAAATCAAGCTTCCAACAAGGCTTCTAAACCGTTGTGCATCAGCTATCTCTACATCATCGTTTTGTTGCAGCTTCTCATTCAAATTCATTGGTGTAGTTGCTGGCTTGCAATTTATCATACCAATTGTTTTGAGAAGATTCTTGGCATACTTCTTTTGTGAGATAAATATCCCACCATCAGTTTGACAAACTTCTAAACAAGAAAGAAATGTAGCAAACCTAAATCTGTCATCTCAAATTTAGTCTTCATATGTGATTTGAAGTCAACAACAAGAGATTTAAATGAACTGGTATAATTGATATCATCAACATAAAGACAAACAATGATAAAATCATTTTTACCTCCCTTTTTCACATACAAAGTAGGCTCATTTGCACTCCTTTTGAATCCATTTTGATGAAAATATCCATCGATTTTGCTATACCACGCGCCCGAGGAGCTTGTTTCAACCTATACAACACTTTTGTCAACTTATACACCTTTTCTTTGTTATCCTTTTTAACAAAACCTTCCGGTTGTTCAACATAGACTTCTTCTTTCAATTCTCCATTAAGAAAGGTTGACTTGACATCAAATTGATAGACCGATCATTGTTGTTGTGCTGCCAATGCTAGAACAATCCTCACGGTTTTGAAATGAGCTACATGAATGAAAGTTTCCTCGAAATCAATACCATGTTGCTGTGCATATCCTTTTGCCACTAGACGAGATTTGTACTTCTCTAAACTCCCATCTGCAGTAAATTTTGTCTTATACACCCACTTTAAGCCAATTGCATTTTTTCCTTTTGTAAGTTTACCATTTTCTATGTTCCATTCTTCTCAATAGTTGTCATTTCTTCGTTCATTGCTTCCTGCCATTCTTCTTTGCTTGTTGCCTCATCATAACACACTGGGTTAGAAGCCATAAGAGCAAATTGAGAAGAATCATAGATATCTTCCATGGATCGAAACATCAGATGAACCTCTAAGATGGCAGTTCATCTAATGTTTCATCATTACTTTATGAAGAGTGGTAACTTTGTGGTGTTGATGGAGCACTCGACGGAGGTGTTGAGGTGGGTGTTTCCATTGAGGATTCAACCACAGTTTTTTCTCCATCATTTGTCAATTCACCACCCACCAAAGAAACATATTCTTCATTATTTTTCCAATCCCAACTAGCACTCTCATCAAACACTACATCTCTTCTTGTGAGAATTTTGCCATTAAGAGGGTTATACAGTCTATATGCTTTGGATTAAGTACAATAACTAACAAAAATGCATTTTTCAGATTTTTTATCAAGTTTTTGACGAACTTAAGAGAGTACCAAAGCATATGAAATACAACAAAAAACTCTTAAATGACTTACATTGGATTTTTTGCCATATCAAGCTTCAAAAGGAGTTTTATTCATAACAGCCTTTGTTGATGAGATGTTCAATAAGTAGATGGAAGTCGAGACTGCTTCAGCCCAAAAATCATTCAAAAGGCCTTTCATTTGCAACATGCTTCTTGTCATTTCTACCACAGTTCAATTCTTCTCTCAGCTACCCCATTTTACTCTAGAGTGTAAGGTGTTGTCAACTCCCTATGGATGCCATGTTTCTTACAAAAATGGTTGAAGTTGTTGGACAAAAATTCTCCACCTCTATCATTGCGAAGAGATTTGATGAACATGTCACTTTGCTTTTCTACCTTTGCCTTTAAATACTTGAACTTCTCAAATGTTTTCGATTTGCTTTCTAGAAAATATATCCAACTCATACAGCTATAATCATCTATAAAATCAAGAAATAAAAGCTCCCACCAAGAGACTTTGTTTGCATTGGCCTACACAAATCAACATGAATTCGCTCAAGACACTTCGAGGCTTTCCAAGCTTTCCCAATAGGAAAATATTTTCGAGTTTGTCTTCCATACACACATCCTTCACATATATTAATAACACTGATTTTTGGTAACCCAATAACCATATCTCTTTGGTTTAACAAAGAAAGCCCTTTAATATTAAGATGTTCATACCTTAAATGTCATAACTTTGAGTTGTTCTTTGCTGTATTAGTTGCAGTAGCAGGAAGAGCAAAATTTTCCATATTTGAAACTTCCAGCGGAAACATTTTGCTTTGGGTCATCTTTACTTTTGCTAAAACTCATCCCGTTTGCTTATTTTTTATCAAGCACGTACCATCATCTAACAAGATAGAATGCCCACTCTCCATTAGTTGTCCAACACTCAGTAAATTATATCCAATATCGGGCACATACTGAACATTTGTGAGAATTCTATTTCCATGGTAAGTTTCTATTCCCACCATTCCTTTGCCTTCTACTTGTAGGTCCTTGCCGTTTCTAAGCTCCATCTTTAACTTTTTTCCTTCGTTAAGCTTCTTAAATACAAGCTTCAAACCTGTCATGTGATTTGAACAACCACTATCAATGAACCACACCTCCGCTGTCTTTTGATCACTGGGTACGTTTGTCATAAAAAGCTTATTTTCACTATTTCCATTATTCTCCGATGCTTCATTCTCTGCTGCAAAATTGGCTCTCTGATTTTTGTACCAACAGTCTGTCTTTATATGACCAAATTTCTTGCAGCATTGAATATTAGCTTTGTTGCTTGATTGCACTCTAAACTGCCTTTGTTCTTCATTTCGGTTACATCCTTTTCCGATACCATGACCTCGACCATGATATCCTCCTCTTCCTCATCCTCGAGTCATCACACGATCACTGTCATTATACTTTAGAACTACATCCTTTACCTGAAACACTTTTTCTTTGTTTCTTTCAATCTATCTATTGATTCTCAACTCATGTGCTTGAAGAGATTCCATTAATTCTATAAATGTGAAAGTTGACAGATCCTTTGATTCTTCTATTGCAGCCACAACATGATCAAACTTTGGAGTCAAGCTTCTCAAAACTTTCTCCACTATGGTCTGATCCTTAATTGTCTCACCGTATGTTTGCATCTGACTAATAATTCTCGTTACCTGTGACAAAAAATCAGCAATTGATTCTCTATTTTTCATCATCAAGGTCTCAAAGTATCGCCTAAGTGATTGCAATTATATCACAAGTACTCTTGAATTTCCTTGAAATGCCTTTGGCAAAACAAGCCACACTTGTTTTGACGTTGTTGCTGCAGTAATCCGCAAGAAAATACTGTCATGGACTGCTTGTTGAATGATTACCAACGCCTTCAAGTCTTTCTTTCTGTTCTTCTGTAAATTACCTTCGTCGTCAGGATCGGCATAGCCTTGTTCTACTAAGTCCCATAATTCTTGAGATTTGAGAAGAGTCTTCATACGAATACTCCAAAACTCGTAGCCTTTTCCTTTGAAGATTGGAATGAGAGCTTATGTTGTACCCATAGCATTGCCATTGCTGCCCATCTTTTCTCACTGTGTTTTACACTCAACTCACTCACTCGAAGTTGGCTCTAATACCAAAATTGTTGAAGAAAGTTTAGACACCTTATGGATACAGAAGCAAAAATTCAGCAGGCCAGGTTAGAAAACTACCTTCTTTTTTTCATATTAGAATAATAAATTAAAATTCATTATTAAAGGCTTACAAAAAAACTGATACATACTAAAAATATAAATCACGTTGTTACACCACTTACCCACAAATTTAACCTGTTAACAAAAAATAAATTAAAAAACATTAATTTAAATAATCATGTAATTTGAATCAGTCTTCAATATTATCAACCCGTGCATATAGGCGAAAACTTCCATTTATGTTGCCTATTTTTCTTTATCAATTTTTTTTAAAGTCATTCTTCTTTATCATGGTGACACATTTCATCCAACGTAGAACCTTCAAACTTCAAAAACTTATGATTATATATGTATCGAATTTTGTTAGTAGAAGTTTCATGTCCCTTCCTATAGCCTTTAACCCTGATGTCTGCCTTTCTATTTCTGAACCAGCTAGATGATCTAAAAGGGATGTACCTTCTTGCATACATGAACGAAACTATGTTTCTTTAGAGCAAACTCCTAGTTTAAAGAACTTCTTCATGTAATTTTTTTAACTTCAACCAAAGAACAACAATATAGTTTCTTTATTTGTGACTTCGATGATGACATCATTAGCTAAACACAAACATGCTAGTAAAATATTCCTTCTTTATCAAAGTTTGTGATCTTCGTCATCCACAATCATCAAATGAAGGACACCTATAACCTCAGCTTCTTTAAGGATCACACCTTAATTAGCCATAGACCAAAACTATTACACTCCCTGTGAATTTATCGATTTCTACTTTCATCCGTAACAATTAGGCTTTGATACCATTTTTTTTAAAATCAAAAATTAAAAAACCCAAGAAAAAAGAAGTAGAGAATAGACATAAAATTATGTGGTTAACGAATAGTATGTTAGTTATGTCCATAGATATAGGAAGAACAGTATAGAATTATAGAATGAAACCACTTCTAGGGTTTATAGAGATTATATAGTTTACACTTCTCTAAACCCTTGGGATCGTAAACATAAGTAACATAGAGATGGTAGATATTTCTTAGTGTTGAAAAAGCTAGTAAGATAACTCAATTCCATTTTAATTTTCCATATATTATACATTATTTTATTTTTTCAGTGTAGATGAAACTAGTTAACTCATTTTCTTTTCAAATTTTCTCACATGCACGTGTGTATATATAGTTCTAAGTTTCATTATATTTTTATAAATAGGTTTATGATTCTATAAATAATTCTATTTTTTATTTTGTAACTAATATTAATTGAATTTTTTATTATATATTTAATTCCTAATATTTCAAAAGTGTGTCTTATAGATTATAAAATTTGTTGATTTTTTATATATAGTTTTAGACATAGTCAATCTTTTAAGAAATTCTTTGTTTTAAAATATAATTTTGTGTTAATTGTGCTTTAATTTTTTTTAAACTAATACTTACATTAATTTTTAAATTGGTGGGTAGTAAAATTTATTTTAGATAATCATTAGACTTGTTAGACACAAAATTAAATTTTTATGACTCTGATATAACATTTAACTCTTAACACTTTCAAATGTCTAAAATGACTACTGGATAGAACATTTTGGACAATATAAATGAATGTTTCGGAAAACAAGTGGAGTTGTGACATCCAAAAAGTTGTAAAGTTGTGGAGGTTACAAACCACAAGAAAATTAGTTTTTAGTGACAAAGCTTTAGTGGAACAAGTTATTTTTGTCGATAAAAGGTCATTTATAGCAAAGTGTTACAAATGTGTTACAAAATATTATTATTAGCAACACATTTTTATCTACACTACTAATAAAATTAGTAACACAATGATAAGTGCCAATAAGTATTGAATACTTTTAGCAACAAACATAAATGTTGCTTAAACGTAGAGCCAAATTCACTATCTAAATTCCTCCCCACCCTCTACTTATTTGATCATATGCAATGAGTTATATGTTATCATGGATATCGAATTCATGTTCTAATTAGTCTAAAAAACAAAGACTAAATTAACTTGGCACCTTAAGTTAACACTTGGGTTACTAACTGAAGGAACAACTAAAGTAACAAATAGTAAAAACAATAATCAGAACATCAATATGTAATTGGGTAACCCAGTTCGATGACACAATATCTGCATATGATCATAAGAAATCATATATTGCCCCGTGAAATAATTCATGATTACAGAATAATGGGCTACAGTACTAGCATCATCACAAATACTCAACATATTGTACATAGTGATACTGCAGATATACTAATAATACATGAATTAGCTAGAAAAACCACCATTGTCATTGCCACATTAACACAGAGAAAAACTCCCCCAAAATTCAAAGTCACCGAGCAATAGTTCCCACTTGATCATATATGATCTGTCTTAGTGAAAACCTCTTCAAACATAGTTGTAGAGAATTACTATCATGGGAGATAAACTTCTGTAATCTTTGATTCAGCTACATCTGAATGACACATTTAGTTACTTCAAATTTCTCTCATTTTTTGTACACTGTCAAAACCAAACCGGTACAAAATAAAATAACCAAACCAACAGCCCGACAATAACTCGAAAGATAGGACCAAATCCAACCAACCAGTATGATCAAAATAGTGCAATCAAAATATAAATAAATAAATAAATAAAGGAAAGTTGGGCCTACAATATTAAAAAACTCTCCCTTGGGACCAAGTTCTTTTATTTCTTCAAGTAACTAAATCATCACAACCACCAGAAAGCAAACCACACAAATAAAGAGAAAGATCATGCCAACAGTAACCAATATAACCACCACCAACCAAACCATAGAGATAAAGAGAAGAACCATGACAACAAGATCAATTCAACAGCCAATAACCGATCCATAAACCAATCCATTCAAGAAAAACAGATACAACCAGAGCCAAATTTAGAGAGAACCAGAAGAAGAAGCAAAGAAAAATAAAGCATCCAACCAAGAAAGCATAACAAAACCACATAGCCACAAACCAATCAGTCCCCCTTGCTTGTTGAAAAAATGAAGGAGTTGTAACATGATTAGAGGAACCATCACCGAAAGATGGAATCAACTCGTGAAAAACCTAAATAAGGGAGTCCACAGCTGTTCTGCGATTAGTGAGAGCATAAATGACACCTCCTAAGTCCTGAATTGTAACACTCAGAGATCTGAACTCATCCAAAAGAAAACCCAACACACAAGAGGCCAATGCAAGTGAAAGTAAGAGGCCATCAACGAATACATGCACTTCATAAGGAAAATCCTAAGCCATACCCTGTGAAGGAAGAGAAGGGTGAGAAAGATTAGGCATGTGAGACCTTTGAAGGAGACGATAGCTCAGGAAAAAGTGTCTTGGGCTCAGGGCTAAAAGCATCAAAGGGCATCAAAAGGATAAAGTGCTGAGTGAGTAGAATCCTACACATAAGATGTAGGAAGCAGATAAAAATATCAATGTCAAATATATCAACATGTTGTAAAATACTTTTAAAAAAAAAGATCCCCAACATCAACAGATGAATCAGTCCCAACCAAGTAGATGAGAATGGAAAGAGCAATCGAGATAGTAGAAGCATGAGTAGAAGGGTACATATTTGAAATACCTATCTTATGAGGGATCACATATTTGACACTGAGTAAAATAGCAGGGAGCTGACCATCAAAAGGCGAGGAGTGAATCGTCCACTTGAAAGTTTCAGAGCAAGTTGCTTAAGAGTAAGAAGAGAAGTTGTACGGTCCTGATCGTGTATCAACAACTTAACAAAGGCCCTGCAATAGTAGGAATGAATAGAGGAACACGTGTAACGACCTGACTCAAAGGATGGAGTCCAGTTGCAGGAAATTCATCTAGATAAATCTTTCGAATAAAAGTGTAGTGCGAGGAAGCATACAAAAAGAAGGAAAGAGGCAACACAAAGAGAAACATCTGCTTATGTTAAATTGCACAAGCATAAGTAACGCGATGAGAATGAGTGGCGAGAAGAGTTCCATGTTGGATGACAAAAGTTAGGCGTTTGATACCATAATGCAAGAACAAACATTTGTGTTTAAGGAAGTCTTAGGCATATTGTTACCAAAACTAGATGGCTTGTGAAGTGAAATAAATGGTTGGGGCTTTCCGAGGAGATAAAAAGGATCCGGTGGATTAAAAAAGTTTGGCTTTCCAAAGTGATAAGGTTGACGTCTCAGAGGGAGATGTCCAATCATCGTCTGTATTCAGCCTACATGTTAAGTTTGTATTGATTACATGGCATGGAGAATCATGAAGAAACACATGGAAAGTAATGAAGCGACCCTTGGACGTGAGAGGTCACTATAAAAAGAGGATAAGGGCCAGAAGAAGGGAAGTTTTTCTTTAAGAAAAAGTGGGATGCCAGGATGAAATGATGAGGAAGAAACTTGGAAAACCCAACGATTGGCCAAGCGAAACGTTGGGTGAAAAAAGAAATCCAAAGGCAGAAAAGAAAGAAGTGGAGACTAGGGGTGTAAACGGGTTGGGTTGGGTTAGGTTGAGAGACATTTTCAGCCCAACCCATAATTTTGGGTTGTTCGGGTTGGTAACTCGAATAACTTGAATTATGTTTTTAACCTAACCCAACCTAACCCGTAAATATAGATTGGGTTGGATTGGATTTTTGGGTTGTACAAACACCAAATGAAAAATGAGGAGACAAACAATGAAGGTGCAAAACTGATTTGAGATCTGAGAAGATGTGCATGTGGCCGTGTAGATGTGAGATTTGAGAAAAGGAGATATGATACGACACAAATTTGAGATCTGATATGAAGAGATGAGATGTGGTGCAGATTTAAGATCTAAGAAGAAGAGATGAGATGCGACGTAGATTTGAGATCTGAGAAGAGAAGGAGATGAAATATGATGCAGATTCAGATCTGAGAAGAGGAGGAGATGAGATGTGAGGATTTGAGATTTGAGAAGAAGGAGATGAAATGCAGCGTGTGGAAGAGAATGGAGAAAAGAGGAAAACACGCACGAAGATGAATGAGAGTTGGAGATGAATGAGTGTCGAAGAAGGAGGAGAGTCGGTGATGGAGGAGAGATAGAGGAAATGTGACAGAGATGGAGTAGAGACAAAGGAGATGTCGAAATAGAAGCGAAGCACCAAGCAAGAGGGATCAGTGAGAAGAGAGGAATGTCGAATGAGGGAGGAAGGAGGCCTAATTTCTTTAATTTTATTAAATAAATAATATATATATATATATATATATATATATATATATACATATATATTATATTATAT
>JBBPDI010000023.1:28894143-28905421 GCA_037974545.1 Cucumis variabilis | reverse complement strand
TTTAACTATAATCTACAATAATACTTAAACTTTATAATTAAAACCAACAAGTTCTATATACACTCAAATAACTACAATACTCGCAGTTGAATCAATCAAGTAACAAGCAAATATCAAATTAAAACCATCTACAAAGACTAAACACAAACTTCTAACCATCATTGCGACATATAATTCCAAATAAAGGAAGTGAAACAACAGTACAATCATAGCCTCACAAATTTTGAAAAAAGGTCTTAGAGTTATAACCTTTGTCAAATAAATTTCCAAACTTGAAATAAACAAAGATTACTCAGGTAAATAATGATTGATTAACTTTCAAACTATTATTTTAGGGATTGTATGGAATTTATCAAAAAAGTAATTTGAATCCAATCCTTTTTCTATAATCACTCATGATGCCAATTGCTAAAAAAAAACTTTGTATTATTATATATACAATCACTTTCTAAATCTAGTTAACTTTATAATTTTCTTTTTAGTTTTAATTATCTGAAAAGGAGTTAACTTTCTTCTTAAGTAGATGGCTTTTTTTAATTAAGTTTCCCAACCAACAAATAGCCCAACAGATTTGGCATTTTATTTACAAATATTGAACCCACAAACATGATGATTTTCTTCATAATTTATAGAAAAAGAAATAGAGAAATTATACATAATTATGAAATTAAAATAAAATTCAAACAACTGCCAAATCCTCTTTGGACCCACAAACATTATGAAATTAAAATTGAAATGAAATTATAGAAAAACTTCAACACAACAAAACTTTTTTTCTCTTTGGAGGGTAAGAACTTGAAATGAAATTGTCCCTCCAAAAGAATATCAAAATTCTACCAAATGGTCGGTGTAGATTGTATATAAATGAAGAACTAACTTTAATGAATCAATTAGTAGGAGCTGCCAAATCCAAGAGTACATGACTCCAAGTGAAAAATATGTAAAAATCAACATCAGTGGAACAAAAAGAAACTTACAGACTAGAATAAAAGGATGCAAAAACTGAGCCCAGATTTCGAAATCAATGAAAATTTGAGGTTAAAATTATTTTTAGAAATTGAGAATTGTAGTTTCTGTATATATATTTTTCTGTATATATATATATATTGTAGTTTCTGTATATAATCACCGTGCCCAGATTTCAAGTTCATGAATTGAAACAATAATACAAGAAATAATACCACACTTTTATTTCAAAAAAATTACCCAAACCAAAAACTAGATCAAAGTTGAAGAAATTAACCTAAACTAGTTGGCTGGGCATGTGACAGCGGCGACGGCTGGACACGCAATGGTGGCGACAACTGGGCACGGTGGTGGAAACTATAGTTTCGAAGATGATTGGGCACAAACGATTTATGAGGTAGAAGCACGAAGACGCGATTGAGCACAACAGTGAAAGGATTCACGGGTGACTGAGGAGGAGTTTCTTGTGGCCGAACAATTAGTTTCGGGCATGACAGTGACGGTGACTGACTTGAACTTGAACAATTAGTTCTGGGCACGATGAAAAATGGGAAGGATTGATAGCTACTATATTAAAAAGAGAAGAAAAGGGAAGAAAACTAGGTTAAAAGAGAAGAGAAGAAAATCGAAGAAGACATAAGAGAAGAAAAGAAAAATTGGTAAAGTAAGAAAGAGAGGGAAATTTAATTTTTAGAACCCAAAAAAAATTAAAATGAAATTAAAAATTGGGACATCATTAATGTTGGTTTGAACAAAGTAAAAAAATTAAAAATAGAGAGGGTCATTAATGTCAGTTTTTAAAAAATTAAAAAAATTTAGAAAAAAATAAAAATCGATGGACTATTAATGTCGGTTTAAAAACGATATTAAATTTATATCATTAATGTCGGTTTAAAAACGATATTAAACCTATATCATTAATGTTGGTTTTAAACCGACATTAATGATCAGCCTTTTCAAAAACGCCATTAAAGGCAAAATTTTATTTTTTCCACCTGACATTAAAGGACAAATTTCTTCTAGTGAAAAATTATATATATTTCTCACAAATAAAGAAAACTCCTTTATTTAGAGAGTTTTTCATGGATCAGGCCTCTAGGCTCAACCACATGAATTTGAGTCATATTTAGTATTTGGGTTCAGTTAAGCTTATTTTTTGGACTCAATTGAACTTTAGTCCAAGTAAGTAATATTTAAATTGACCAAGCAAATTAATTTGATCCAATGGTCATAATAAAAACATGTAGTATCATTAAAATTGGTCAATTTATGTCTTCAATTTCAATTTCGGACACATCAAATTTTAATTAGTCTTAAATTAAATTATTTGCATCAATTTTCATCATTAATTTGGTAAATGACATGACAATTTGTGATTGGTCTAAAATTTCTTATTCAACAAATGTTCACTTTTCGAGATTTATGCATGGATGGATATGAATCTTGAAAAAGAAAAAGTTAAAGTCAAAAGACTAGCGTTTGAATTTAGTACATGAATTTGATTTAATTTGGTATAAGGGTCAGAATATGGCCTAACATTAATTTTAGAAAGATTTGAAGTGTTATCAGTAATTTAATTTGATTTTAGGATAAAAATTTAAATTCGAGTTTGGATAAAATTTGAAACATATCCAAATTTTAATTTAAGATAAGTATGAGGTTTAACCATAACCTAATTTGTCTTAAGGATGCACAAATATTAGAAATAATCAATTTTAATTTTGAGATAAATAAGAGGTCTCAATCTTGAAATTAAGTTGGATTTATGGCTCCAATTTTAATTTGAGATAAGAATGGAGGTCATATATGCAAGTTAATTTGACTTAGATTTTAAACTTTGGGTGAAATTTGGAATAAAATTTGTGGTATGGTCAAATTTTAATTTAAAATTGGAGATAAAATCTAAATTTTGAATGGATTAGAGACATTAATTATCTCAAATGTGAAATTCTTGATTTATTACGAAATAAATTTTTTTAGAATAACTAAGATAATTGATTTTTTCTATTTTATTATTAAAAAATTTTTGGTATATCATTCCAAATCCTATTAGGAATTGGAGTTGTTGGTCCTATAAATAGACCTACAACTTGATCATTCTTTACTCATCAAGCAAAAGAAAGCAATTCTACGAAGAAAGGTAAGGGAAAAAAGCATCCCTTTTATTGCAGGCCTATTGATGGTGTGTCCTTCCACTCTAATGATAATGTACATAAGTGGAAGTATGTGATGCAACGTCGAATTGCAGATGAACTGTGAATATCTCTTATCAACACCACTCTTGTATGCATGTTATTTATTTGATCAAACGTGTTGGGCTCTTCTACACTGTGACTAAAGTTGGACCTTTTTATCCCTGGTTGATACGAGAATTTATTGTTAATTTGTTCTCTGAGTTCAATGACCCCAGTGTTGATGAATTTTAAAAGGTTCATGTCCATGAACATTTCTTTTCTATCTCTTCGAGTATTAACAATGACTTTTTGAGTATTTCTTTGTCATATGGTTTTTTCAATACTGTCAAGCCCCACCCCAAAGTCACTTCTAGCGACTAAGTGAAGGCATGTCACTTAGACTTCTATTGCGTACTTCTCGTGAGGTAATGCACTAAACATCTAGTAAGCGGAATAACTTAACTCTTTTTACTCAGCTTAACACCACTAATTTCTTTTCGTAAGGGAGTGGAATACAACTCCTTAAACTTTTAATAACGTGTCCTTGATACTGCATTCTCTTTTAACCTTGTACCATTTACACGATAGGCAAAAATAAAACAGCGAAATGAGTATAAAACTTATCTTTATTATCTTAACACTTTTACAAGTTTTCATATTATAATTACAACTAAAAAAGAAACTCCTTTGCCACTGAGACTTAATCTTGGCTTGGCAACTGCCTCTTTTCTTTTCTTACCTGTCACCTAATGCTGCTTCTTGAGGAGGTTATTTAGACGTAGAAAACCTTCCTTTCTTTGGTTTGGCTCTTTGATTCTTTTGCTATTTAAGATTGGAACCAACTTCAACCATCCTCTTCTTTCTTGCTTTTCATCACGAACGTTGTTTCTTATAGATGGTACCTAGAGGTGTAATGGTGGCACTTTCTCCTTTGCGTAGGTTGCCAAACTACCTCTTTTAGCATGCTGTGTTAGGACTACTCTTCTCCTGACTCAACTTCTTGGCTCTCTCGCTCACTGAGTTAGTCCTTTTATCAACCAGGGTCTTGCACTCATTTGTTTATTGAGTCAGGTCATCCGCACTAAGGAGTGATTCGCTTATCAATCAGCCTCTCAAGCGTAATTGAAACTTCCAAAGCCAACGCACTATGTAAGACTACAGAGACATTTTGTCTTCCTTCCTTAACTTGACTATGCAGCCTTAGAGTAAACATTCACATGGCCTTAACTCCTAACAATATGGAGAGAGAAACACTTAAAACACAAATCAAACAGGCTTAGTGAGTGATGAGTTCAAGAAAAAACCTTTTTGGAGAAATTCCACGAAAACCATAACGATATAAGTATCAGTAGTGAATATATGTCTCATCACATAAGCCATAAACCATTCAACCACTTGTACAGCGAGTGCCACTAGCATACACTTAGATCGCATAGCAATTTTGAATGAATCACGATTCATGATCAATGTGACCATCCATACCATAGCATCCATCTGTATCGCGACCTAAACCATCTAGCAACCTAATCGCATTTCAGTCACAAATCATACAACCATCGATTCCACCAATGCCATATCATCAAGAGTTTAAATTGCATCATATTTTGTATTTGTTACCTAGACCTGTGACTCTTCTCATGCCTGAACCTAGAATTAAGACTTAACCAACGTTAAGTGAGTTGCTTGGGAATGCCACCAATACCTTATTATATTCACATCATTTTCGTCCTTCTCAAACCAAGACTTCACATCCATCACACGTTGTATTACAACCTCATCTAGACCCGAGATTCTCCTCTCACCTGGACCTAAGATTCTCACTCAACCAACGTTACACGAGTTACCTGGGATTTTCGCCAGCGTCTTACGATGGGTTTCACCCTCTCTTGGTAAAGAATCATTACAAACAAAAACATTCATTTTAGCTTACTCCTCTTAGGAAACATTTAGTAGCATGTACATTGCACCATAAGTACCAACGAAAGGGTATTATTGTTGACGAAATGTCATATTTACGTATCAAGATTTTGAACCCTTTATTAACCATTTATCAAAGTTAAACATAAAACCCTTTTCTCTATTGAGGAAAGTTTTACAAATATTCTAACGAGAAAGGATATTTCAAATCAAATATTTTATATATGGATAGCCTACTCTAGGAAGAACATTCACAATATTAGTTCATACTTGTAGCAAATAAGAGAAAATGATCTAATGATAAATAACATGTCAAAATTTATGTAGTAATTTTATCTTATCACACTCACACATATCTTTAGTCTCCACTAGGAGTGTAAGAATATGGGTTGAACCCGAATAACCCGGACTACCCAACACATATTATAAGGGTTGGGTTAAGTTAAAATGTGGATTGGGTTGGGTTAAAAAAATTAATTTTTTTTGGGTTGGATTGGGTTTCGGGTTGGAGGGTTACAAAATTCAATTCAACTCAACCCAATCCAAATTAATATAATATAATATATATGTATATATATATATATATATATATATACATATATATTATATTATATTAATTTGGATTGGGTTGAGTTGAATTGAATTTTGTAACCCTCCAACCCGAAACCCAATCCAACCCAAAAAAAATTAATTTTTTTAACCCAACCCAATCCACATTTTAACTTAACCCAACCCTTATAATATGTGTTGGGTAGTCCGGGTTATTCGGGTTCAACCCATATTCTTACACTCCTAGTGGAGACTAAAGATATGTGTGAGTGTGATAAGATAAAATTACTACATAAATTTTGACATGTTATTTATCATTAGATCATTTTCTCTTATTTGCTACAAGTATGAACTAATATTGTGAATGTTCTTCCTAGAGTAGGCTATCCATATATAAAATATTTGATTTGAAATATCCTTTCTCGTTAGAATATTTGTAAAACTTTCCTCAATAGAGAAAAGGGTTTTATGTTTAACTTTGATAAATGGTTAATAAAGGGTTCAAAATCTTGATACGTAAATATGACATTTCGTCAACAATAATACCCTTTCGTTGGTACTTATGGTGCAATGTACATGCTACTAAATGTTTCCTAAGAGGAGTAAGCTAAAATGAATGTTTTTGTTTGTAATGATTCTTTACCAAGAGAGGGTGAAACCCATCGTAAGACGCTGGCGAAAATCCCAGGTAACTCGTGTAACGTTGGTTGAGTGAGAATCTTAGGTCCAGGTGAGAGGAGAATCTCGGGTCTAGATGAGGT
Source organism: Cucumis variabilis (assembly GCA_037974545.1). Taxonomy (NCBI): domain Eukaryota; kingdom Viridiplantae; phylum Streptophyta; class Magnoliopsida; order Cucurbitales; family Cucurbitaceae; genus Cucumis; species Cucumis variabilis. The sequence continues at coordinate 28,899,054 of JBBPDI010000023.1, read as the reverse complement.
TGTAATACAACGTGTGATGGATGTGAAGTCTTGGTTTGAGAAGGACGAAAATGATGTGAATATAATAAGGTATTGGTGGCATTCCCAAGCAACTCACTTAACGTTGGTTAAGTCTTAATTCTAGGTTCAGGCATGAGAAGAGTCACAGGTCTAGGTAACAAATACAAAATATGATGCAATTTAAACTCTTGATGATATGGCATTGGTGGAATCGATGGTTGTATGATTTGTGACTGAAATGCGATTAGGTTGCTAGATGGTTTAGGTCGCGATACAGATGGATGCTATGGTATGGATGGTCACATTGATCATGAATCGTGATTCATTCAAAATTGCTATGCGATCTAAGTGTATGCTAGTGGCACTCGCTGTACAAGTGGTTGAATGGTTTATGGCTTATGTGATGAGACATATATTCACTACTGATACTTATATCGTTATGGTTTTCGTGGAATTTCTCCAAAAAGGTTTTTTCTTGAACTCATCACTCACTAAGCCTGTTTGATTTGTGTTTTAAGTGTTTCTCTCTCCATATTGTTAGGAGTTAAGGCCATGTGAATGTTTACTCTAAGGCTGCATAGTCAAGTTAAGGAAGGAAGACAAAATGTCTCTGTAGTCTTACATAGTGCGTTGGCTTTGGAAGTTTCAATTACGCTTGAGAGGCTGATTGATAAGCGAATCACTCCTTAGTGCGGATGACCTGACTCAATAAACAAATGAGTGCAAGACCCTGGTTGATAAAAGGACTAACTCAGTGAGCGAGAGAGCCAAGAAGTTGAGTCAGGAGAAGAGTAGTCCTAACACAGCATGCTAAAAGAGGTAGTTTGGCAACCTACGCAAAGGAGAAAGTGCCACCATTACACCTCTAGGTACCATCTATAAGAAACAACGTTCGTGATGAAAAGCAAGAAAGAAGAGGATGGTTGAAGTTGGTTCCAATCTTAAATAGCAAAAGAATCAAAGAGCCAAACCAAAGAAAGGAAGGTTTTCTACGTCTAAATAACCTCCTCAAGAAGCAGCATTAGGTGACAGGTAAGAAAAGAAAAGAGGCAGTTGCCAAGCCAAGATTAAGTCTCAGTGGCAAAGGAGTTTCTTTTTTAGTTGTAATTATAATATGAAAACTTGTAAAAGTGTTAAGATAATAAAGATAAGTTTTATACTCATTTCGCTGTTTTATTTTTGCCTATCGTGTAAATGGTACAAGGTTAAAAGAGAATGCAGTATCAAGGACACGTTATTAAAAGTTTAAGGAGTTGTATTCCACTCCCTTACGAAAAGAAATTAGTGGTGTTAAGCTGAGTAAAAAGAGTTAAGTTATTCCGCTTACTAGATGTTTAGTGCATTACCTCACGAGAAGTACGCAATAGAAGTCTAAGTGACATGCCTTCACTTAGTCGCTAGAAGTGACTTTGGGGTGGGGCTTGACAGTATTGAAAAAACCATATGACAAAGAAATACTCAAAAAGTCATTGTTAATACTCGAAGAGATAGAAAAGAAATGTTCATGGACATGAACCTTTTAAAATTCATCAACACTGGGGTCATTGAACTCAGAGAACAAATTAACAATAAATTCTCGTATCAACCAGGGATAAAAAGGTCCAACTTTAGTCACAGTGTAGAAGAGCCCAACACGTTTGATCAAATAAATAACATGCATACAAGAGTGGTGTTGATAAGAGATATTCACAGTTCATCTGCAATTCGACGTTGCATCACATACTTCCACTTATGTACATTATCATTAGAGTGGAAGGACACACCATCAATAGGCCTGCAATAAAAGGGATGCTTTTTTCCCTTACCTTTCTTCGTAGAATTGCTTTCTTTTGCTTGATGAGTAAAGAATGATCAAGTTGTAGGTCTATTTATAGGACCAACAACTCCAATTCCTAATAGGATTTGGAATGATATACCAAAAATTTTTTAATAATAAAATAGAAAAAATCAATTATCTTAGTTATTCTAAAAAAATTTATTTCGTAATAAATCAAGAATTTCACATTTGAGATAATTAATGTCTCTAATCCATTCAAAATTTAGATTTTATCTCCAATTTTAAATTAAAATTTGACCATACCACAAATTTTATTCCAAATTTCACCCAAAGTTTAAAATCTAAGTCAAATTAACTTGCATATATGACCTCCATTCTTATCTCAAATTAAAATTGGAGCCATAAATCCAACTTAATTTCAAGATTGAGACCTCTTATTTATCTCAAAATTAAAATTGATTATTTCTAATATTTGTGCATCCTTAAGACAAATTAGGTTATGGTTAAACCTCATACTTATCTTAAATTAAAATTTGGATATGTTTCAAATTTTATCCAAACTCGAATTTAAATTTTTATCCTAAAATCAAATTAAATTACTGATAACACTTCAAATCTTTCTAAAATTAATGTTAGGCCATATTCTGACCCTTATACCAAATTAAATCAAATTCATGTACTAAATTCAAACGCTAGTCTTTTGACTTTAACTTTTTCTTTTTCAAGATTCATATCCATCCATGCATAAATCTCGAAAAGTGAACATTTGTTGAATAAGAAATTTTAGACCAATCACAAATTGTCATGTCATTTACCAAATTAATGATGAAAATTGATGCAAATAATTTAATTTAAGACTAATTAAAATTTGATGTGTCCGAAATTGAAATTGAAGACATAAATTGACCAATTTTAATGATACTACATGTTTTTATTATGACCATTGGATCAAATTAATTTGCTTGGTCAATTTAAATATTACTTACTTGGACTAAAGTTCAATTGAGTCCAAAAAATAAGCTTAACTGAACCCAAATACTAAATATGACTCAAATTCATGTGGTTGAGCCTAGAGGCCTGATCCATGAAAAACTCTCTAAATAAAGGAGTTTTCTTTATTTGTGAGAAATATATATAATTTTTCACTAGAAGAAATTTGTCCTTTAATGTCAGGTGGAAAAAATAAAATTTTGCCTTTAATGGCGTTTTTGAAAAGGCTGATCATTAATGTCGGTTTAAAACCAACATTAATGATATAGGTTTAATATCGTTTTTAAACCGACATTAATGATATAAATTTAATATCGTTTTTAAACCGACATTAATAGTCCATCGATTTTTATTTTTTTCTAAATTTTTTTAATTTTTTAAAAACTGACATTAATGACCCTCTCTATTTTTAATTTTTTTACTTTGTTCAAACCAACATTAATGATGTCCCAATTTTTAATTTCATTTTAATTTTTTTTGGGTTCTAAAAATTAAATTTCCCTCTCTTTCTTACTTTACCAATTTTTCTTTTCTTCTCTTATGTCTTCTTCGATTTTCTTCTCTTCTCTTTTAACCTAGTTTTCTTCCCTTTTCTTCTCTTTTTAATATAGTAGCTATCAATCCTTCCCATTTTTCATCGTGCCCAGAACTAATTGTTCAAGTTCAAGTCAGTCACCGTCACTGTCATGCCCGAAACTAATTGTTCGGCCACAAGAAACTCCTCCTCAGTCACCCGTGAATCCTTTCACTGTTGTGCTCAATCGCGTCTTCGTGCTTCTACCTCATAAATCGTTTGTGCCCAATCATCTTCGAAACTATAGTTTCCACCACCGTGCCCAGTTGTCGCCACCATTGCGTGTCCAGCCGTCGCCGCTGTCACATGCCCAGCCAACTAGTTTAGGTTAATTTCTTCAACTTTGATCTAGTTTTTGGTTTGGGTAATTTTTTTGAAATAAAAGTGTGGTATTATTTCTTGTATTATTGTTTCAATTCATGAACTTGAAATCTGGGCACGGTGATTATATACAGAAACTACAATATATATATATATACAGAAAAATATATATACAGAAACTACAATTCTCAATTTCTAAAAATAATTTTAACCTCAAATTTTCATTGATTTCGAAATCTGGGCTCAGTTTTTGCATCCTTTTATTCTAGTCTGTAAGTTTCTTTTTGTTCCACTGATGTTGATTTTTACATATTTTTCACTTGGAGTCATGTACTCTTGGATTTGGCAGCTCCTACTAATTGATTCATTAAAGTTAGTTCTTCATTTATATACAATCTACACCGACCATTTGGTAGAATTTTGATATTCTTTTGGAGGGACAATTTCATTTCAAGTTCTTACCCTCCAAAGAGAAAAAAAGTTTTGTTGTGTTGAAGTTTTTCTATAATTTCATTTCAATTTTAATTTCATAATGTTTGTGGGTCCAAAGAGGATTTGGCAGTTGTTTGAATTTTATTTTAATTTCATAATTATGTATAATTTCTCTATTTCTTTTTCTATAAATTATGAAGAAAATCATCATGTTTGTGGGTTCAATATTTGTAAATAAAATGCCAAATCTGTTGGGCTATTTGTTGGTTGGGAAACTTAATTAAAAAAAGCCATCTACTTAAGAAGAAAGTTAACTCCTTTTCAGATAATTAAAACTAAAAAGAAAATTATAAAGTTAACTAGATTTAGAAAGTGATTGTATATATAATAATACAAAGTTTTTTTTTAGCAATTGGCATCATGAGTGATTATAGAAAAAGGATTGGATTCAAATTACTTTTTTGATAAATTCCATACAATCCCTAAAATAATAGTTTGAAAGTTAATCAATCATTATTTACCTGAGTAATCTTTGTTTATTTCAAGTTTGGAAATTTATTTGACAAAGGTTATAACTCTAAGACCTTTTTTCAAAATTTGTGAGGCTATGATTGTACTGTTGTTTCACTTCCTTTATTTGGAATTATATGTCGCAATGATGGTTAGAAGTTTGTGTTTAGTCTTTGTAGATGGTTTTAATTTGATATTTGCTTGTTACTTGATTGATTCAACTGCGAGTATTGTAGTTATTTGAGTGTATATAGAACTTGTTGGTTTTAATTATAAAGTTTAAGTATTATTGTAGATTATAGTTAAA
>JBBPDI010000023.1:28855429-28878084 GCA_037974545.1 Cucumis variabilis | reverse complement strand
GACCAATGTCGGTTTATAAAAAGTGGACAATAATGCAACAATTAAATAAAAGTAAATTTGTAAAAATGGACTAAAAATCAAGGCTTTATTGTCGTTTTTAAACTAATATTGTTGGTCTCTTTAATGTTGGTTTTAAGGCCAATCGACACTAAAGATCTTCAATAACATCATAAAAAATGTCGGTTTAAAAATGACATTAATAGCCATTAATGTCGTTTCTAAACAAACATCAATGAGGCAATTGATGTCGTTTTTAAACCGATATCAAAGAAAAACGACATTAAAGAAAAAACAGTAAAGGTCTTTAATAACGCTAGCATAGATGTCGGTTGCAAACCGACACTAAAGGCCATTAATGTCGGTTTCAAACCAATATTAAAGGCCAAATTTCATGTAGTGACAACATCAACACAAGTTCAACTCCACGAATTAAATTTCTTTAGAAATCTCGTGTGAAAAATAGTGGCAAACAACATGTTACTCAAAGTTGAAATTTAGCAGTACGCTTATGTCAGTAAAACTAAAGATTTAGCAATGCGCTATTAATAATCAACTGAAGTTGTTAGCTATGCGACTACTGCAATAGTCATAGCAACGTGGGGCTTTGTGTCACTAATACTTTTAGCAGCACATTGTGACAAACATTGAATTTCTTGTAGTGACAATATAAAGATTTTTTTAAAAATAAATGGTGTAATGAGATAATAGCAAAATTTTGTTGTTTTTTCACTTATGTTGATCACAAATTTGTTAGACAAAATAAAGATTGGAGTTCACACCAACAAATTCTTAAACCGATTATTTAAACCCTAAAGTATGTTGGTATCCTATATACTTAAATACAAAATTTAAAATTTCATATAGACTAGACCTCTCAACCCTAAATAATTTTGTGCCCGCAAATACAAAGTTATGATCCCATCATTGCCTTAAACATAAAAGAAAGATCTCATTCGAAGATGAAAGTTTGATTTTGTGTGTTGGGACAGTAATGGCTTGTTAGCAATGAACTAAAAAGTAGTTATTTGCTTAGGCTCCACAAAATAGAAAATAGAAAAAAGAAAAAAGGAAAATGAATATATAGTTATGGATAAAAAAAAAAGAAAAAAAAGGTACCAAAATCACATGCATATGGGCTTCCCACTGGCCATTAATGAACAAAATTTGTTTTATTTTGATATCATAAGTGTGATCGAAGCCGACATGGCCATTCCCATTTCACACTTTGGAATTAGAATTTTACAAAGTGTATATATATTACTATTTTTGTTCAACGCGTTGGACATTGGGAAAAATTGGTACCTTTTCACAAAACATTGTGTTTTATTATGATTTGTTTTCTTTTAAAGTGTGATGAGGCCTACATATGTATCCATGCAAATTCTCACTTCACATCAAACTTAAATGTGCCGACTTCCCACCAGTTATTTTTTCACTAAAAAATATCAATGGAATAGTACATGCCGACTTCAAACCTTTCAACCTTTTCATCAAATTTAACCCTATATCCTTATTTTGTGTAAATCTCATTAAAATATTTTAATTCATAGGTATATGAGAAATATTTACAATTATATCTGATAAAAGGAAAAGAGTTATGAAACTTTAATGTTGTGGACCAAAAGAGCAGTTAAAGCGTCGTTGTTTTCTTAAATTTATACTTTGCAGTCTTTATAGTAGATATACAGTGTTCTTGAAAGTACCATAGTTTCTTTCAATCTAGAACTTCCACAAAATTATAAATATGATGTTAAAATGTAATAGTAAATTTTGATAGTTACACTCAAAAGATTCATTTAGAATGAAAAGAATGTGATGAGGAAATTTTTAGATAAGCTAATAGCTAATTAATAGGTTTGATTTAAGATATTTTGTGAATATAATTATATGATAGAACAATAACCATGATTCACTTAAACCTCATATCCATATATATGTGCAAAAATATTGAAATATAAAAATAAATATTAATTTTGCACATATATTGAAATATAAAAATAAATATTAATTTCAATGATAAACTGCACACATTCATTCCATCTCACATCATTATTATTTCTATCATTAGTATACTATTCTTAGTATTATACAAACATATATAGGTTTTAAAATCTTATTGGTATCTCAAGTTTGTTGAAATATAGATGGAAAAGTATTCCACTAAAATATTTAACTAATATCTAAAATAATTAAATAAATTATCTAAAAACGTAATTCTTTTATTGATGGTTACACTTCACTGACCATTAATTCATCGAAAATTAAATAATTTTATTATGTATACAAAACATAATAGAGAAGCATTTGCATAAAATTAAATTCGATTATGCACCATGGACAAATTAAAAAAAATTATAATTTGAAAATGCTTTGAACCAAAAGAGTAGCTAAAGGGCTTTTGAAAATTAAGTTGGGCACTTTAGGGGTTAGTGGTATATGTATATATCTAAAAAAAGCTTTTAGACAAACACTATTTCTTATTAGTAATATTAGTTTTATACCAGTAGTATGTCACTGGAAAGAAAAAGAAAATCTCCCAACACCAAAACAACCCAACCGTTGAGAGGTCCATCATCGTTAGAAAGCCAATCTCCCAAAATTGTATAGATAAGAGTTTTCGTCAAAATTCCTAACGTTAAAGGGACATCATCATCAGGAGTACTTTTAGGTTTAACTCTATAATTTAATAGCAATATCGATTCCTCCATATATATATACCAAATGTGTGTATTACTATGTATATTTATATATAACCCTTAATTATTTATTTTACTGTTACTAGATCATTATTATATAAATAATAGACTATACATAGTTCTAGTGACTCCGAACAATTGATGTGAATTTTCGACAGGCATTTGCCACAAAATTAAAGTTTGAGACTTTGCAATAATCAGAGATATGTTTCTTTTTTGTAAAGGCATATACATAACATTATTTAATTTCTTCCCATATTGCAATGAATTTCTGGTTAGAACCGTACATTTTGTCTTGTCAAAATTGAAAAATAAAATGCAAAGAATGAAAAAAAGGGAAATTTAATTTAAAGCCCAGTTGGATTGGAATACAGCCAAGTTAGGTCTTTTGTGACAAGCACATATATGTTCATGATTTGTCTACACAATTTAGAAAGTACTTTTTAACTTTAATTCAAACCTTAATTATCATATCATATTATAACTAATTAAACCCTTCTCTTCTCTCTTTCACAAATTTTTCTCTGATAATACACTCAAACGCGTGTTCTTCACTCAGCCATAGAATTTCTCAATCACAAAATCTCAAGATTTCCGATTCTTTCACCTTATTGCACAAGTTTCTATACATTGCATATATAATATATAAATGGTTCCTCACACTCTTCTCTCGCTTCTTCATTAACATTCAAAACACCTCTCATAATCTTACTTCAAAATGTTGGTCATGAACAGAAGGTTTGCTTGCATTTTAAGAGCTTTGTGAAGGTTATCAAAAACTTAGGTTTTTTTTTGGTGCAATCAAAGGTATGAAAAGAGGTTGATCATCAAAATAACATATATGCTTTTAGTTTATTGAGCTAATTTTGATTTCCAAATACTTCTTTTTGTTTCACTTCAAAACACTTTAATTGATCACATATACGTTTGAAGTTCGAGGTTTGAAATTCATACTAATATTTGTGGTATTGAAAAAGAAATTTCACGGCTTTTATTGGTAAGCTTTTCTTTTACAGCTTCATCCTAAAGAGGAAATTTATTTATTTATTCACTCATTCCTTCCTCTTAAAATAACCAGCTCATTGTACCTAAGAATAAATATCCAACATATAAAGTACAAATGAAAATGAAATTGAAAATAAAAAAATTATAAGAAGTGTTCAAAATGCAAAATATTTTTTTTTTGTTCGAGATATAATAATATGTGTTTTAGGTGCAGACTATTTTAGCATAAATAGAAAATAGTCAGCACATTGTAACAAAGAACAAAAGAGAGGTCGAATAAAAAATAGTAAATAATGTAACAAATAATAAACTGAATTTGAAATAAAAGTATTGGAGTGAGTTATAGATTTTATAACAATTGAAAATACCAACTACTATAATCAGAGCACTAAATATGGAATAAACTATAATAACCCACCCCACTCGTTAAGGATTGTTTAGAAAGCTGAAATGTGTATTCATAATTATTGGAAATCTGAGGAGTGTTAGAGCGGGAAATCGAGAATGAAATAAGAATAAGATGGTAAAATGTGAAAATGATGGAAAAGAGAGTTGGCTTGAAAATTACAAAATCAAAATAAGTTTAATTTAGTATTGTAAATCGAGTCAAAAACTCTAATTTAAACATACGAGTTTTGGATTACATTACTATCCAAAAAAGACCGAGAAAAAGTGAGATGTTCCATACATAACATGTCAAGATAAATGATCAAAAGATATTTTATTGTATGGTTTGAAAAGCATTTAACACTGTCTTTTCTAGAACTTGAAAAAGCTATAAACTCTTAAAAAAATAAAATAAATTATCTGTGTTGGCTTGTCAATATCTCTTCAAGTACATACAACTTTTAGAATATATATATATATAGTTGTTCCATTTCATTTTGAAATACTAAAACCTAATTATGATTTAAACATTATTTTGATGATATCAGTTAATTGGGGTTTGCATCTGAAATATATATGGCCGAGATTGAACCACCATTAGAAGAAAGGTATAATGAATTGAAAAAAGAGGAATTAAATGGCAGAAGAACTATAGAAGCAAATGAAGAAGTAATAGAGGAATGTGAAGAAGAAATAGAGTTACCAGTGATTGATTTAGGGCAACTAAAGAAGGGGAATTTAGAGAGAGAGAAATGCAAGAAAGAAATAGTGGAAGCAGCAATGAATTGGGGTTATTTTCAAGTAATAAATCATGGAGTTGCTGAGAAAGTATTGAATGCAATGATAAATGAGCAAAAGAAAGTGTTTAATCAACCTTTTGTTAACAAAAGTTTGAGTACTAATTTTCTTAATTTGCCTTCAACTCACTACCGCTGGGGTAACCCTGTCGCTATTTCTTCCTCTCAAACCTCTTGGTCTGAAGCTTTTCATATTCCTGTTTTGGAAGTTTCAACCTTGAACCATCATATTACTCTCAGGTATGCCCTCTACCTTACCTTACCCTTCTTCACTTTGTCTTCATTATTAACTCTAATCTCTTTTTGGATTATTATTTCTCCTTCTTTTTCTTCTTCATTTCATGATCTTTAGGGTTTTCTTCTTCTTTTCTTCTTAAATTGAAGTGTGTAATAATAAGATGATAGAAACTTGAATTTCATCTGGTGATCTTGTGCTCAAATCACAATTCATCAAAAGATTGGGAAAACAAAGTCACAAAGAAGAGAAGATATTTTGATACGCTTCTATGACAAATTAACTAAGCAATTAATTAACTACACTTTATACTTTTTCATAACTTATATGAAAACTATAGTTAATTAATTCAGAGAGGAAGAAATAGAAGGTCTATTATGATCCAAACTAAAATAACCTATATCCTAAAATAACCTATATCCTAAACATAAATGATTGTAACTCAATTTTAATAACCTATAACTACAATAATTCCTTGTTCAAAACTTCCCCTAAAAAGTTTGTTTGAAATGAACTCTATGACTATGGTCATGGTTCATTTGAAGTTGGGTTTAAGAATTAAAACGTTAAAATTTCTCCTTAATTGATTATATAAGTACAAGATTTTATAATATATAAATATATAGATAGTAATCCATTATATGCAGAATAGAAAGTGTGTGGGTACACACGACCAATAATGAATAAAAATCTATAATATATGTTTTTTATGTTTATTAAGAACATTGTAGGGAAAAGCTTGATGACCATTGGGATATTTTGAGTGTTTTAATTGAGTAATATATATATATATATATATAGTGATCATTGCTCCAAACTGAAAGCTCGTCCATTTAGTTCTTTTCGCCCTTGTAGTTGGAGCTTTCCTCTGACTGTCTCTCTGTTTATTTTGAAGGCACATTTTTCTATATTGCGAATACTAAAAACATGTGTTAACCTAATTGAGATATTTTGGTGCATCTATTGATATCTTTCCTTTAGTATCTTGTTTAAATATAAATATTGACCTATGTTCGAAAACTTTGATGAAGATACAATTTATCCTCTGCACTTTCATTTATAATTTGATACTAAATTGATATATTACTACAACAATATAGCTCATGAAAAATACTAAATCGATAAAGAGATTAGGAACCAAATATTTCTTAAACTTACAATTATTTGATCGTTATTTGATAAAAATGACAGCTAAATGATGAAAAATTTATCCAGTGAACATTAGATTGTTATAAATTTAAAACTACGTAGATTAAATTTTGATGTACATAGTTCAAGGATTAAATTGGTATAAATTTGAAAATATAAAAGTTGTATTTTGATATTGATTTGATTATTAAAGTGTATAGGAAATAATTGTTAGAAATTAATAAGCTAGATACATTATGGATAATACATTAATAGATACATTTCTAATTTCAAGATACATATGCATTTCTAGATACATGTACATGAATGATATGTATATAAATACTTAATTTATTTTGTGTCTTTTAGAAACTGTCTATTGAGTACTATATATAAAGATCATTTCCTTCATTTGTGTGCAAGAGAAAAGAATTAAATCGATAGAAACAAATTGAAGTTTAGAGAGTAAGTGAGTTTCAAGAGACAATATTATTCTCTTAAAAATGTGAGATTTAGAGTAAATTTAGAGTGGGCTCATCAAGGCCTCCAACAATAACTCCATATAGATTTATAATAATTTGGATTGATGTGTAGACTATTTTTAGTTGAGATAGACACTAGTAAACACTAAAAATAGAAAAAATTACGTATTAAAAAACGATTTAAAATAGTAATATCACTAAAATTGTAGATTATTATAATAGTTTTAAAATATCAACTATTTTAATTGAAGCTCTAATTAAACATAAAGTGGGTAATAATAGCCAACTCTGCCCACTTTGACGTTTGAGGCCAACACCACTTAAGAGTCTACATTGTCGCACATTAAAATTCAGAAATTTAACTACAATATTTTGTAACTATTTCATTTTTGGTTTTAGCTTTTGAAAATTAAACCTATTTCTTCTTTTTCGTACCATTTGATGAGTTTAGTGTAATAATTGAATTCTTAATTAATTTTTTTTTTTTAAAAAAAACTAATTTTTAGAAGTTTGTTTTTTAAAAATTTAGATAGGCTTTTTAAACTATTTGTTAATGAAAACATAATTAGTAAAAATAGTTTCTATAATCTAAATTTATTTTAAGAAAAAAAATATTGTGTGATTGATTGATAAGCATAGTACAGAGTTTTAGAGCTACCCTAAACAAAATTCAACTCTTTAATCAATAGTATAAAATCAGAATATATGTTTTCAAGTATAGAAAGATGTATTTAAAAGAATTAACACCTCAAATTTTTTACTTTTTTATACTTTTAGTATAAAAAAGTAAAATGTTTACTGTGTGCATTTGTTTTCTATTGTTGATCAACACACTATTTAAAAATTTTTGCTATTATCTCAAGAATTCTTGAATGTTCTTTAAAACAAGGATTGGTTTATATATCTCAAACCGAAAAGTCAAAAGCTTTAGTACAGTTATTGTGTGATTGATTGATAAGTATAGTACAGGGTTTTAGAGCTATCCTAAACAAAATTCAATTTCTTAATCAATCGTATAAAATCAGAATATATGTTTTCAAGTATAGAAAAATGTATTTAAAAGAATTAACACCTCAAATTTCTTAGATAATTTTTTAAACCTTTAAAAGATGATACTTTAAGTATAAAAAAAACATCAATAGAGAAATTCAAAACTATAATAGATTATATCATAGTTAGAAAAAGTCTACATCTAGAAGAACAAATGTAAGCAAAGCTAATCAAAATCGTAATATGCTCCTATAGCTTGAAATTTAAAAATTTTGAACTTTCAATTAAATGTTTTCTTGGTTTTAATGTTTAAAATAGGTTAAAGCAAAAGTAGGGTTACAAGAAGTTACTACTCTCTCTTTGCTCCTCTTTTTTTTGAAAACCTGTGCATAACTTTCTATTGTATGAATGGCTACAAGGAAGAGTATTTTTACATTCTTCAAATAATATGAAAATATAGCAATGTAGCAAAAACATGTGGAAATACTTTTATAGATATAGAAAATTTTTACTATCAACAATAAACTCATGCTCTTGTGTCACTAATAGACATATATAGACATAAATAATAGTAGATAATTATATTCTTTTATATATATATATATATATATATATATATATAGGTTTTGTAATTTAAAACAATTTAACTTAATAATACCCTCTTCTTTTTTCGTTTTTTTTATTAGAAGTTTTCAATTTTTTTTTTAACCTTTTCACTTGTTTTGAATTCAATCTTTCATTTACTTCATGTAAGTACCAAGCAAAAAAATAATAATAATAATAAAATAAATAAAGAAAAAAGAAAAAAGAAAAAGAAAAAGTACTTCTATACAGCTCAGTTAAAACTTCACAAAAATAATAATACAATCATAGAACGAAGAAAGATATTAGAACCCTTTGGTTTTGGGTCACATGTTTGAAAAGTGGTCTAGGATTGCAAAGCTAGGGGTGGGTAGAAAAGTTTAAATTTTATGTACTTTGATTTTTCTTTTTTCTTGTTTTTAAACTTTTCTTTTCTTTTCTTTTTTTTTTTTTTGTAAATTTGAAATGACTTTCAAAAAGTAATACTTTTAGGTAGGAGTAGGAGTTGGGAGCATCATAAAACCCCGTACATCATTAAGGACGTAGAAAATATTTTTACACTTACCTTTAGTTTCTAGATATTTTATAAATTTCAATCTCACTTTTTTGCTTAAGAGTGAAATCAAATTTCCAATTTTTTTAATGTTTTTAATTGGTAAAAATAAAATTTTGTTTTTAATTGAATTTCCTTTGAGGTCTTGTAAGATATTATAGGTTCATTCACTTTGTGTTCTATAAAAAGTTTGTACACTTATCCATGAAGTGGAATTAGGACATGTTTGACAGAATTTGTTTTACTCTTTCAAAATCAAAGTAAATGTGATTTGTAATTTCGTTAAAATTATTTCAAAATCACTCTCAACTAAAATGAAACATACTAAGAAAACGCAAAGGGATGAGATGTTAGTTATTGTAGTTTATGTCTTGGGTTTAGATTATTTTAATTTAGATTATAATAATATATGTTTGAAATATAAATTATTTTAGTTTGAAAAAAAAAACATTAACATTATAACAAATAATATATAAAAAGATTATGAATGTAAAATATTAAATATTGTTGTAAATGAGAGTTTTGAAATAGTTTTGATTTGTAGCTAATTGAAGGCAACAAAATAGTATTCAGGATAGGAAGAGGTGAGAGGTGGTTATTATAGTTTTAAGATAGTTTTCATACGAGAGATGCTCCTTGAAAAATTGAAGTTATTGTTTAAGGGTGTGTTTAATTTAACTTTTTAAAATTTTACTTTTAAAAATAAATCCTTTCGAAATAAATTTTGTCAAGGTGTGCTTTGGGGAGGGAAAGGATTATGGGAGAAAGAGTTTTATAACCCTTTCCTTATTTGGAAGAATGATTATCATAACCCTACCCCAACCCCCTTAACCCTACATCAACCCTACCTCAATCCTATCTTAATAATAATAATAATAATTTTCACAATCATTCCCACACAATCCATCCCCACACAAATATTATCATAACGCTATTTATTATAATCTTTCTCTCAAACACACTATCATAACACTATCATTCATAATCTTTCTCCCAAACATATATTATCATAACACTATCAATAATAAACCTTCTTTCAAACACATACTATCATAACATAGAATTATTATAATCGTAGGATTATCATAGTTCTTTTCTCCCATAACTTTTTTCCTCCCCAAACGCTCGCTGAAAGGTTTATATACAATCATTCAATATCGTTTTAGAAATACTTTTATGGTATATTTTTAAATAATTCATTATTATTAAAAGAGTTTATATAAAAATATATGACTTTTTAAAAAACATTTTTTTCTGAGTCAAATCCAAAACCAATCAATCAAATCTAGCATACTTGAGAAACTCTAGACTACAAAAGAAAAAGAAAATGCATGAGTCGAAAACATCTCTTACCAAGATACATTTTTATATGTACTTTTACTCTCTTAAATTACTTTTAAAAAATACTTTAAAATTATATATCTTTGTTTGTCGAACTTTTTTTCTAAAATAAGTTGAATGTAGAAACTAAAATAAAAAATAGGGTTATGAAAAAACTATTAATAAAAATAGAGTAACTTTAGACTCACATCTTATTTGTTTTTATTATTTATATATATTGCATGTGTGAGCCACTTTATTTTTCTTCATTATTTGTCTATATTAATCATGAACCTCACACCTTCTTCAATTTCAAATAAAGGATCCAAAACTCCTCTATTTTTTTCATAGTTTTATCTAAATCCTATTTTTGATATTTCTACATTCGCATTATTTTAGAAAAAAGTTTCTTTGTATCATATATCCTATTACTAAATTAAAGTTTATCCACATCCAGAAACTATTTTTTTTCTAAATATCATTTTATTCTTATATTTTAAAATATCATTTTATTTCAAAACCCTAAACCCTCTTTCAAAGTTGTCTAATTAACTTCTTAGGAGAAGGACAAAACTATTATTGACTAATTCATATTTTAAAGTACATTATAAACTAATATTGAACTAAGTTCAATATATAAAAAGATCAAAATAGTAGTAATTTAACCAAAAAAAAAAAACTAAATAATCTTTAAGTATGCACATGGGTACATCCTTAATAGGTGGATGAGATTAAAGGAAATATACACCTACGTACATTACATATATAAATAAGAAAGAAAAAAAAAAGAAAAAGAAAAAGGAAGGTTTAGGTAGGCGTACCCCACAGTGACTGAAAGGGCAACAGAGAGTGCATATGGCTAAATGGACAGTGGTCATAGTTAGACATCACCCCATCACATGACCATCACATGAACAAGTTTGTTAATCTCGTGGGGGCACGCCCCTTTTCTTCCATTATCTTATCTTCTTCTATTTCTTGTTTCTTTTTCTTTCTTGCTTGGTTTTTATGCAACAAATTGATTTTTGGCTTTATTACTACACTTTTCTTTTCATTTATTGCTTCTTAGATATACTCTGTTTGCTAAAAACATGACAGCTCAAAACTTCCCATTTTCCCCATGTGTCTATTCCCCCATTATTTTATCAATTTTAATACAAACCAAAATTATATTGCTCATTCTTTGTCCATGTTTATTACAAATACTGCTTTTTCTTGATTGCTTGATTTTTTTTTTCTCCATTCACAAATCATTTGTAAAGGACACTATATAACAAAATAAATATAGATATAGTAAATAAAATTTGAACTGAGAAAATTGGAATTTCTTAATTAATTATAGTATATGGTTGGTATTTATTTTCGTGTTTGCTCTCTAAACAAAGACACCCCAAACAACCTTTCGTTGTTTATGTTTTAACAACCCTAACCGCCTTGTTATGAGTTGTCTTTAATCTTTCAAAGAGTGCAAATGTACATTGAATTTTGAATGTAATACATTTTATTAAAGAAAGTAAAGGGTTGTTGAGGACACCAACTAGACAAAATGGAATGAGTTGGTCCATGTTTGGAGCACCTGCTATAGTTTAGTGTACATGTACAACTATTTAATTATATATAACCTACGATACAATAGTAAATATTATATTTCAAAACTCTTTTACGACAATATTTATTATTTGCTACAATATTTAATATTTTTCACTCATTTACTCTATTATTGTTGTTATAGTGTTTACTATTTTTTAAACAAATAAAAAAGTTTACAATCACAAACACACACACAAATTATGATGACCTAAGACTAAAATAGTATAAACCCTAAAAAATAACCATCATAATTACTAACTATTACAACCAATTAAACTACTAACTACAGTAGACTATTCATGATTGATCTAAATGTTTCGTTTTTCTCTAATCATTCCATATTGATCTCTTGTATTCCACTTGTGTTTATGGAACACTCTTGTATATTCTCTTATATTGCAATGCAATCTTTCTATTAAGTCTAGATATAATGAAGATGCTATAGAGATGTTCTCGAGCATCTATGGATGAAATCTCTAAGCTCTAGAATCTTTGTTATCTTTTGATGATGAATCTGATTCCAAAGTTGCATAGATAAATGTCTTGAAAAAACAAACAACCAAATACTTATCAAACACATAATCTAAAATTATATTAGTTTTAATTGATGTGTTAAATGTGTTATATTTATAATTAATCCAAAGAAAAAGTTTATATATTCTGGGTGTATTTGAGACAGAACAACAATGGAAGGAGTGGTGAAGAAGTTAGGGAGTTTAGCAGAGAAGATATCAGAAATATTAGGGCAAAGTTTGGGGATGAAATCAAATTACTTCAAAGAAAGGTGTGAGAAAGGGAAGAGCAGCTTTAGAATGAACAGATACCCACCATGTCCAATTGCTTCACAAGTCTATGGTCTCATTCCTCACACTGACACTGATTATCTCACAATTCTCTACCAACCTCAAATCAGTGGTTTGCAACTCATGAAATCTGATAAATGGTACCCTGTTAAACCTAACCCTCAAGCTTTGCTTCTCAACATTGGTGACTTATTTCAGGTACCTCCCCCAAACACTTTCTTTCTCTCTTCTCTTTCCCTTTTTCTTTTTTTGGTATCTTGAAAATGTTCGAGTCAATTTGCACTTATCTAGAAATAACTCATTTGATCTTACAACATTTAAGTGTAAAAAATGCTTGTAGAATATTAAATCATAGACAGATAATGCTCCTATTTGCTAACAACGGTTAACATTCTTTTTCTTTTCAGATTTTGAGGTTTTTTTTTTTTTTTTTTTTTTTAATGACGTTTAAATATGCAGTTGAGAGTAGTGTTCAGAAATCTATAAATATGTTACTGATAACTAAGTGTATCTTTAGCTTTGTTCAACTCATTACTTTGATTTTACCTTTCTGATTTTCAAATTTATGTTTCTTTTCTTAATGTTTCTGTTATAGCTAGTTTTCACGTCTTAAAGAAATATTTTAATTCTAAATCTAGTTTTAAAAAACAAAATCAAGTTTCATGAAAACTGTTTTTTTTTTTTTTTTCATTTAGTTTTAAGAATTAGGGTTGTGATGAGAGTACTGTGAATTTGTCAACTTATTTGAAATACCTATCGTGTTCTTCAGTGTCTCGATAAAAGAAAAACTTTGTTTCTTAAAAAATTAGTAGAATTTAAATAACAGAAGATGTTTATAGGTGTGAAAGTAATATATATACTTTTCAAAACTGTAAATAAAAATCATTATCAGACTGAGCTGTACTTCTTTTAAAATACTTTTTTTCTTCTAAATAAAAATAGATAACAAAACATCAATCAAGGTGAATGATTACTTTAACCCTTTTAAATGCTATTAACCAATTGGGTTATGTGTAGATAGATTTTTTTTTTAACATTTAACTAGAGTTTAAACGTTTGACAACAAAAAGTAAATTTCTAAAATTTTGGCTAAAACCCTCAAAATATATTTCGAAAAATGTGGAAATAAAACAAACGATTTATTGATGAGAAAAATTAAAGTTTTTTAAAGTATCAACAAGATCACATTTTATAGAAAAGTTTGCTTTAATTTCCTTTAAATACTCTTACAATTATTTTAATAAATAACAAAAATATTATTATTTAAAGTAGGAAAAGAAACTTTTGACAGATTGGACAGTGATTTCATATATATCCTTTCAATTTTCAATTCTTATAAACTCTCGTTGTTTTATTCAACCATTTACTTTTTAAAGTTTCAAAATTATAGATATACTTCATATATCAGCAAAATTTCAAAATCCAATGTATATAAAATAAGGAAGATTGCAAAATTTGTTTATTTTTTATAAACTTTGAACAATATTGATTTTGATCAAAATTTGAACATGTAGACTTTTAGATAGTTTGGTATTACATATTGTGCTAAAAACATTCAATCTAAATATAAATTTTTGAATTACATGACATTACAAATTCACTCCAAACAACTAAAATCCCAAAAGAAGAAAGCCATCTAACCGTTGAGAAGAGAGTAATTAAATGTATAATAGTTTGTACTGATGGGATGGGTGCAGGTAGTGAGCAATGATATATTCAGAAGTCTTAAACACAGAGTGGTGGCTTCAGAAGGAGTTGAAAGATATTCATTTGCATATTTCTATTGCCCATCTGATGATGTGATTATTGAGAGTTGGTTGAAACCAAGCATTTACAAGCACTTCAGCTACAAAGAATACAGAGAACAGATTGAAAAAGATGTTGAGAAAACAGGCAACAAAGTTGGCCTTTCAAGGTTTTACTTGCACAATATCACCTTGCCTCATTAATTGGTCTCTCAATGATCTATATATATATCCATTATTTTATCAATTCTACCAAACTATCATGAGAGGAAATTAAACTATTAATTCAACTAGTATATGACTAAGGAGAGGCTATTTGGGTGTGTGTGTTTTTAATCAAATATTTTCAACCTACATTTATCACTTTCTTCTACGTCATAAGCTCATTATCTACTTTTAGATTCACCGCATTCATATCCAACACTTTATTATTTTTAAACATCTTCATTTGTTTAGATGTTTACTTTTTAATTGTACACTTTTTGTTTTCACTTTAACTAGAAATATTTATTCAAGTATTTAAAAAGTTAATCCAAACATGTATTTCCTTTTATTGCTTTTAAGAAGTGTTTGACTTGCCAATATTGTTATAAGTTAGTGTTAATAATTCAAGTTCACCGATAAACATCATTGAAGATTGATTTTCATTGAGAAATTTCATCTTCCAGTATTTCTCTATTTTGTAGATTTGTCGGTCATAAACTTCATTGTACGACTTTGCACTTCAAATATAGACTATTTAACTAACATATTGACTTCAGACGTCAACTTAAATCAACGTCCCAAACAACTCTTAAAATTGTAAAACTATAACAAAAAAAAAGAGAAAACCAAGTTGTGATACATATACCCTAGTTTCATCTTCTTCCTTTTCTTCTTTGTTGTCATCCGATATCGAATGGATGACTGTTTTCATGACCGTCTAGAGATTTGTCTCAGATTTAGCTCCAGCTATAGAGGTCATAATTGAATTCTTTGCAAGAAGAAATTGGTCTTCTTCTTCTCGGGAAAGATGAGCATTTGTTTTAAACCAATTCGCTATTTGATCTTTGTTAAGATGAGCATAGTCATACTTGTCCCACCATTTAACCTGCAAGATCTTTCCTAAGATCTTGAATTTCGCTCTGACTGAAAGCTGGAGACTCCAGAAGAAAATCCAGGGCACTTGAAAGTATAAGGAAAATATATACGTCAGTGAGAACGCAGACAAATAGATTCTATTTGAAAATTGATGATAAGCTTGTTGAACTTGAACCGATAAAATTTTTGGAGTAAGCCCAAAATAGCTCCACCATTTTTGGAATCAATTCGGAAAATTACTTTTATAGGATTTCCTACAAAATGTAACAAACCATGAATGGTTGCTTGATTCATGCCAGAACACCTTATACCATGCTTCCATATAGTCATGGTATGTGTATGCTGGCGGATTGAAAGGTTTGGAAAATTTCCTGGGAACTAACATCCCTTGTGGCCAGTGGGATGGCGTAAGAACCCTGAAGATTTTTAATCTTGAATAGACAATTTTTTTCGGGTTGTTTCTATCCAGAATATGAGTGATTTCAGCAAAAATAGTATCTACTAAAATAAACTCATAAAACTGTCTTGTTTTCTTGATGTCTTCTGGTAAGAAGTTGAACCCTTTTGGATAGATCTGGAAACAAATTTCTTGGACAGAAGGTTCGTCGAATTCTGGTTCAACAACAATGTCTTCCAGAATTGTTTTTGTAAGATATCTCGTGATCGGAGGTCGTGGCACAAATATCACCGGTTTAACCGTTCGTGCATAGGATTGGGGTTTTGAGGGTGTCTTTGCTGACGTAGTGAGTGAGCGTAGCAAAGTCATTGAAAGATCTGTGGTTGATCCGATTGAAAGATTCCTTGAAGAGGAACCTTGACGACGCCTAGAAACCGTTTGAAATCCAAGGTCCATGGCTTAATTGTCTGCGTTCATCGGAGATGGTGCAGATGTTTGGGTTATGAGGAGTTTGCCTTTTGAAGAGCTAGCTCTGGAGGAGCTTGCTGTTTGAGAGGAAGTCGATCTAGGCTGATTATTTGGAGGCGGAGGCCTCTCTGGTGGCCGAGGTTGGCCGAAATTGGGGATCATTATTGGGAGAGCTTGCTAATGTCTTCAAGAGAGAGGATTTTGAGAGATGCTCTCTTGAGAGGTAATCAGCGAGGTTGTTTTCGCTGCCTCTTATAGGCTCAATTCTGAAATCAAAGCAAGATAAGATTGTTTGCCATCTTGCAAAGATTTGTTTTGAAATCAGATTTTTTACATCTTTTTCAAAGATGAATTTGCTAGCCTGAATCTATTCTGACAAGAAAATCCTTGTTGATAAGATCTCCTTGGAACTTTTGCACACAGAGGACTATTGCTAGAACCTCTTTTTTTATGGTAGAATAGTTTCTTTGAGTACTATTCCAAATACCTGAATGGAAACGTACAAGAGACTCTTTGCCGTTTATTTCTTGTTTAAGACAACCGCCGTAACCCTTGTCAGAGGCATCAGTTTTGACGATCATTTTTGCTTTTTCATTCACTAGTGATAGACATGGAATACCTTTGACTAGGGATTTGATTGACTGGACTTCTCGGGTGTGCTCGACCATCCATGGAATTGGTTTTTTCTTTAGTCTGTTATAGAGTGGCATAAAAATTGTCCGGAGATCTTTAATAAAGTCGCCGATATAGTTGACATCCAAGAAAGCGCTGTAGTTGAGTCTTATCTTGGATTTCATCTGGAAACTTATTCACAAAATCTAAAGATCTTTGGATAGGTTTAATTATTTCTTGATTAATATCAAATCCCAAAAATTAGATATTAGTTTGGAATAACTTAACCTTTGGTTCGAAAACCACAAGGCCATTTGATTTGATTATATTGATAAACAAATTTATATGCTTAAAATGTTGATCAATATTTTATGAGAATATCAAGACATCATCAATATAGATGATGGTGAAATCTTGATACTTATTGAAAATGTCATTCATGATTTTTTGAAACTCGAAAGGAGGATTCTTAAGATCGAACGACATTACATTCCATTAGTATTGTCCGAAAGGAACATTGAAGGCAGTTTTATATTTGTCTTTTGGGTTGATCTGAATCTGCCAGAATCCAAATTTCATATCAAACTTTGAAAAGATTTTTGCATTAGCGATACACTTAAGCAAATCTTGGCGATTAGGGATATGATACCTAATACATTTGAGAACCTTGTTTAAAGGTTTGTAATTAATAACCAGACGAGGAACACCTCTTTCTTTTTCTGCCTGATTATTAACGTAGAAGGTCGCACATGACTATGGGCTCTTTGATGGGCTTATTAATCCTTTCTTTTGGAGATCTGATATCTCCTTAAAACATGTATTAACTAAGTCCTTGCTCATTTATATGAGCCTGGCCTTTGTAGGTATTTGGGCCTCTTTGAAATTGTCAACATAGGGTAGATCTACCATATGTTTCTTTTTGGCCCAGAAGGCATTGAGAAAAGTTGAACAAATTCCTGATCCTATCATCTTGAGGATAGATTGGATCTTTATTTAAACATAAGGTTTCTTGATTTCTTCACTGATCTTTCGTCCTCTGATGTCATCATGAAGAAATTCAATCTTTTTTTCCTTCTTTGAAATGAGATTGAGGCTTTGAACAATCTCGCTCTCAATTGTTGAAAGGTATCTCTGAATTACTAGTTTGTCAAAATTCAAAGATTATTTCTTTGCTATATTTCTGAGAAGTTAGATCCTTTTCAGAAACCGTAAATGGGTAAATTTGGGTGAGAAAAGGAGTATCCAAAATTATTTCCTCTGTAAGTCTTTTTACGAGGAGGAATGAGTCACAAGGCATATTTCGTCTTTGCAAACGTGCACCTTGGAAACTTTATATTTCTTTGCAAACATGCACCTTGGAAACTTTATATTTGATTAACAGGGCATTATTACTGGCTCATTTTAGAGACTCCCTGGTAATCTCAAAATATTTTGATGGTATTATCCCTTCCTGGATAACATTTTGATTAGCTCCCGAATCAATTAGGGTTGTTGCTTCAAACTTGTAATCTTTAATGTTTAGAATGACTTTTGTCAGCCATTTTTGATTAAAGACTCTGCTAATAACATTGATTCTGCCGTTAGAGGTTTCGGCTTGTTCAACGTTATCTCTTGAAATTATCTGTTCTTGAATTGCTCCAACAACATTTTCAAGATTGGATATTTGTTGTTTATTTTCCTGAACTTCCTTCTTTAGGATTTTGACTTCATGTTGAAGATCGGGAATCTTAACTGGAGCAGCTTGGTCGCTTGCTAATTGATTTAATACCAATTGAAAGCTAAAGTTCATCGGGTCTTTGAACTTTTGAGCGAGAGTTTCAAGATCTTTCCGTAGCTTCAAAAGCAATTTCTTTCTTATATCATCATCTTGAACTTCGTCGATGATATCTAAGAGACCTTTCTGAGTGCTTGTGAGAACATTGATGCATCCAAAACAGGGTATCAGTTCTTCTTTGTGCGATTCATCGCTGGACATAGAAGATGCTTCGGAAGATTCTTCAATGATCGCATTTAGAAGATCTTCTTCTTTGTCTGAAGTAGAGTACTCTTCGTCTGAAGAGAGTTCTTCAGCTTTGATAATACTTAATAAAGATTGTTTTTCATTTTAATCAATCTCCATTTTGTTGATCTTTTTGAAGATAGGGCATCTATTTGCATAATGACCCTTCTTGTTGCAACTAAAACAAATGGGGTTTTCTTTTGAAAACATTCGCTTGTTTCTTCCTTTAACATGGTATCTTCTTTTTCTACTACCATGATTAATTGAATCATCCTAGTATCTCTTTTTTAAGAATTTCTTTGATCGAGATTTCTTCCTGGATTGAGGAGTACTATCAATTTCGTATTGTTTGCAGAAAGATCTCAATTCTTTACGATAATCAGAATCTTTGGCGATCTCGGTAGCATGCCTTTTGCTGCTGACAAATCTCGAGGCATACCTTTTGTATCGTGGAATTAATATTCCTATATGAGATATTTTCCAAATCAATTTGTGATCCTCCATTATTTATAACCATGGTGGAGTAGAATTTTTCACGAACATTCCTTGGCAATCCTTCAACGTATTTATGTTTCCAGATTACATCCTTGCATGTCATCAGGTTATAAAGACGTGAAATAAAGGTGTATTTATACCATTTGAAGTCGCTCATTTTAGGACATTTCATTCCCAATAGAGCTTCCGTTGATTGGTCACTGTATAGGGTAGTTCGTTCTACAAAGTGCTTGATAGTTGTATAAATCAAAGTATTGATGGAATTCGGCTGGATTGTAACTATGTCGCCATTAGTTCTTTGTTATGTATTTTCAATTAAAGCTTCCTTGATGGCTTTCATATTTTCATGAGTTGGATGATTGTGCCAACAACTTCAGAGGTTCCCTGTGAATCCTACAGTTAGCGCTTCTACAGTCTTCTTTTGACTCATTCTTCGAAGATAGCTTGTCGCTGCGACAAACATTTCTTAGAAGATGATCATCTTTTGTACTTCGGAACATCCATCTATGTTCCAAGTTTCAATATTGTTTCCATCAAAAGATCGGAAGTCTGGATGCAAGTTGTCCCATCCTAAATCTGGAGGAGATGGTCTCTTGTAGTGGTTCTTCATCTCGGTGTTGTAGGCCCAAATAGGAATAAGTTTAAAGATTCATATTGAATCGTATTGATATTTTTAACTCCAAAAATGCCAGCCTCCTTTTTTGAGGATGTTTCTAGGCGATCCTTCGAAATAGATGATACTGATAGCCTTTTTTTGAGTTATTTCTTTTAGAAGCTCATCAGTGTTGGATCCTTTCAATTTGATGTCGAGGGAATTTGGTTGCACAATTGGTCGATTAGAATCCACCTTGGGTAATCCTAGTCGACTTGGTGGTGCTAGAGCCTTTCCCTGTTGGTCTGACTTCATTTCTTCAATAGATCTTGATAATGTCGTCAAGACCTTATTTGAATAGTTGAGCTGTTGTTGGATGTTCTTTAATTCTCTCACACCAACAGTTTTAGTTTTCTCTCCATTTATTATTTTGTATGGTGAAGAGACGATTACAGCACTTGGCATCTTAGGATGCAGAAAAGAAGCTTCTTCCTTGGGGGGATAATCTGAAAGTATTTCTTTTCCAGTTGAGGTTCTCCAAGTGAGTGGTTTGTTGAGAACACGAACACTGGCTTCTTTAGCCTTTTCATTGACTCGAGCAATGAAGGCGTCTTTTGTTAGGAACTTGGGTCTATTATCCCAATCCTTTTGGTTAATATACTGATCAATATATTTATCGTAATAATGATCGTATATTGTCATATCTTCTGTTGATATGGTATTTATCTAGTTATAAATATTTCCAGATTTTATTTCTATAACAGTTTGAGTAGGTGACAAAGACCCTTCCGACTTTTCATATCGAACGTCGGGAATGGATTGATTAAAGTTAAATACCATTTTCATGGAATTTTCTTGCTATCGGATGTTCTCGTACAGTTGATCGAGGCTCTGATACACTAGATCGTCCACTATAGATTTCTCTGATTGGAGGATGATGGGATTCTTCATCTTGAAACTGCACTTCAACATGTCCATCATCGTATTCAATTATTTGAGTAGTGCTGCTTTGCCTTGTTCTTGGTGCAGTAGCATGCTCGATGGTCCAAACTGGGTTCTTTGTTAATTCATTCCAGTCTAAAAGCATTGGACAGTTACTGAGGATCGTTCCAGATTGACTTCCATAAGCATGGTGTAATTCTTTGGAGAAAGCTTTTGGAGAAGCATTTGTATGCATTATTTTGTAGTATAAGACATACATGACTGAAAAAGGACATGATCCATTTTTTAGTCGTAGTCCATTTGCTCGAATATCTAGACTTAAAACGTCGTAGATATTTTTGTCTTCTAGTGCCACTATAAATCCAGGTTTGCAGGTGAAGAATAATGGGTCGTTGTCTAGATTAGATTGAACAATCCTAATAAGGAATTAGAGAAGTTTCGATGCCTTTTATCTCTGAGAGCGATATAGATAGGAACATCTAGTCCCGTCTTAAAGAGTGGTTTGATGGCTACTTGAATACACCCTATGTGCAGATATCTGTAATATTTTCTTCACTTATTGGAATATTTTCTTCTGAGATTCTTATTATATCCTTTTATTTAAAGTTGAAAAAAGGATTAGCATAAATCTCTTTGGGCTCAAGTTTGGGAATAGACCAATTTTGGAATCTATTCTCAATTTGAGATAATTGATTCTCTATTTTGCTATGTTTTGATAGAGTTTGATTTAAATTTTCAGTACTGTGTCTGGAATTATTTGAAGAAAGAAGAAGAGGTTTCGACAACAGGGGGATTTAGAGAGAATTACTTTTTGAGCTTAGAAAGCATGGAGAGGGAGAAGAGAGTCCTTGAGTTTTCATACTTATCCTCTAAAAGAATTCTTATGATTTTTTATTAGGAATAATCTTTTTCTCTTTTCATAATTCTTAACCATTATTCATCAATCGATATATTATTTAGAGATAGAAAGAAGTTAATTTGATCTAACTTCATTCATCGTTTTGTTCAAAGTTTGCAGGTTGACAAATCCATACTCAAACTTATAAGAACAAACGATTATGTAATTAGATTAATCATCTTCAAAACATTCCTAAAATAGAGAGATGAATAATAATGAAGAAGTTTAGATAAAGAATAGATTACAGAAAATAAAGAACAAAATAATAGGATTAGAGATTAACTATCATCCTCTAAGACTCAGAGAAGAGTTTACTCCATAGAAGAAGAAGAGACTGAGAAAATTGAGCTAAGCCTTTGATACCATTTAGGGACAAGGAGCGTGTCCTTATATAGATAAACAAATCTCTCTCCGAGATATCATTTATCCATACACGTTAATACACGTGTCATCAATAATTTTACATTGAAGAAAGATAAAGAGAGTGGCCGACAGGACAAGACTCCTGAATGGCATCTTATCTCTTTGGAATCTTTCTTTTTCAAAAGGAAATATTACGATAAGATTTGGGTGGGACAGGTCCCCACTTATCCTTATCTTTTCGTAATAATTACAAAACAACAAAAAACTTTAAGTAAAGACAAATAATTACAAAATGACAAAATAGTTAAAGTAAAGCTGAAAAGATATGTCTGGAATTGTCCTCGAGTCTATTTTGATAATATCTTCTTTGTTGGTGGTGATGTCACCTGGTTTTTTCTGAATGGCCAGGATTGGGCTTACCATACGACTACTGTTGATTATTTGAGAAAAGAATACATCCAGGGACTTACTCTCGGCTACCCCGCCTTTCACTGCC
>JBBPDI010000023.1:28837031-28849234 GCA_037974545.1 Cucumis variabilis | reverse complement strand
GTGTGTTTGATGGTTTTGGTATGACTAGGTCAGGGAATGGATCTTGGATTTCAAAGGCATTACTGATTTGATGAAATGGGAATAGATCTTCATGGAATAATGACATCCCTTGATATGAAGATTTGTTGGTGCTAGATGACATACAATTTGTAGCCTTTAACTCCTGGTGAATTACCTATAGGGTAAAATTTGTATCTGGAGGACTGTAAAGTGGATGCAAAGCAAAGGCAATCAAAGGTTTTTAGGGTGTTGTTGTCGACATTCGTGCCATTAAAACTGTATTAGGGCATTTTCCATGACAGAAACTGAGATGGGGTTTTATTTATTAAGTAGGCAATAGTAAGTACAGATTCACCCCAAAAAGTCATAGGCATTTGGGACTGAATATTAAGGCTCGGGCTACATTTAGGAGGTGTTGATGTTTCTTTCAACAACTGCATTTTGTTGTGGTCTTTCAACACAAGAAAATTTGTAAACTACTCATTTGGAAAAGGAAAAAAAAGTATTGAAGGAGAGTTCAAGGGCATTGTCAGATCTAAAGGTTTTGATGATTCTTTTATATTGGATTTCACATATGTAAAAAAATTGGGGACTATCTTCAATGCATCAGATTTTCTTTTCATAAAGAAAACTCAAGTGTACCGTGAGTAATCATCAACAATGTTTAGAAACTATCTATAGACAACATGAGAAGTAGTATCATAGGGTCTCCAAGTGTCACAATGAATCAAATCAAATCAAATCAAACATTTCTTTAGCAATATGGTCATTACAGACAAAGGATAACCTTCTTTGTTTAGCTATAGGGCAAACTAAACAATTATTATGACATTTTGCAGAAATAGAATCAACATGTATCAAATCTTTCAAAGCATATAGGTGTTTATGTGATGGGTGACCCATTCGATTGTGCCAAGTAGTAATAGAGGACTTAGGTGTGGAGCTGTAGACAAATTGATTTGTTTTGCTATTTGAATCCAGCAAGTATAGGTCATTCCACTTGCTAGCTTTACCAATCATCTTCAAAGAAGACTTGTCCTGAAGGACACAAGAATTATCAACAAAATTTATCATTATCGATATTTTTGTGGTGAGGAAACTTAATGAGATTAAGTTGAAGTGGAATGATGGAGTGAAGAGGACATCATGGAGGGTTAGGTTGTCATTCACTTTTACACTTCAAGCGAATTGTACAAAAAAAAAATTGTTTGGTTTGGTAAAGAGACAGTAGTATTGGTGGTTGGTTTAAGTGAAGTAAAAAGGTCTCTAGAATAACAAATGTGTGTTGTTTCTCTTCTGAATCAATTATCCACATGTTTGGATTTGAAGATGGTAAAGAGAAAGTGGTACCTGCTACATGGCATTGGTGGTTTTGGTGGATGAAGTTGGCTGAGACTTGGTCTTATTGAGATGAATTTGTAGTATGTTCAGTAAGACTTGTCACTATTCATTTGTTAATGATGAAAGGAAATCTATGGAGGATTCTGTTTTTTGTGAATTTGTGGAACTTTTCGCCAATCAATGACTAGGACGATATCCATCAATTTTGTAGCAACGATCTACAGTGTGTCCAAGGAGATTACAGTAGGTACATGCTGGTCTTTCTTTCTTTTTGGAATGGGTTTTAGGTGGATGGGTTGGATTTGGTGTATTCTTTACTAATAGTGCAATGACAGAGATGAGAGAGTTGTAGGTGGGTTATTTGAGAATGTTCGTTGATCCGCTTCTTGGACAACTAGGAAGAAGGCACGATTTATGGTGGGTTCAGGTTCCATGAGTAAGTGTTGGGTCCAAATTTGTGCAAAGGATTCATCAAGTCCCATTAAAAATGTCATTACGTCATCAGTTTGAAAATAATCAACCAACTCTTGTGTTCCACCACAGGTACACTTTCCACAAGTACAGGTTGGACGGTAAGAAACTTAGTTCATTCCATAGAGTCTTCATCTTTGTAAAATAGGTTGATATAGAATCTAGATTTTGTGTTAGGTCTGAAAGTTCACGATGGATTTGAAAAATTCTTGGGTGATTCTTTTACTGGTATCTCCCTTGAAGTTCTAGCCAATTTTCGCATGCAAAATAAAAAAAATTATACCAGCAAAAATTTATTTGGATAGGAAATTGAGGATTCAAGTCGTGACAACGCCATTACAAATGATCCAAGAGTTGAGTATTTCTCCTGTGGACCGTGGGAGGTCTCCATTGATGAATCTGATCTTGTTCTTTATTATAAGTGCAATAATCATAGCCTGATTCCATGTTCTGTAGTTTGATTATGTGAGTGGGTTTGAACAAGTACAGGATTGGTAATGTCAGAAGAGTGAAGGAAATAAGGATATGTATGTTGCTCAAGAACTATCGGATTTAGAGGAGAGGTTAGTGTCGAAGCTGAAGAAGAACCCAGTGGGATCGAGTTGGCGTTGTTTGGCTGGGAGCCAGAGGAAATTTCTGGTGAGGTTTCAAAAATGGTCATGGTGGGATTTTGAAAAAAGGAGGGAAAAAATGGGTTTCGAATTTTGAGAAGAGTAGGGAAAATTGGGTTTTTTAGAATTGGTAAATTTTTACATCTGTTACCATTTTACACACTGGGTAAATAAAGTCTCTCACTCTTGAATTATTAATGATGAAAGGCCCTTATATAAGCAATGAATACAAAAAAAAAAAGATATGTAGAGAGATTAAATTACAATTGTAAAGGAGTTATAACAAAATTAGTTATTTTGTTAAGGGGTTTGGTATGTAAAGTTGAGTTGAATTGATCAATAAGTAATATTTAATTTGGAGTTAAATGATATGTAGAGTATATAAAAGGTTGCGTGGCGTACAAAATTGAGTTGAGTAACGATCAGTGTATCTAGTGTATCTTTGTTAGCTAAAAAACCTGGTTTTCTACAATACTTAGCATCTGTTTGAAATATACTTTAAAAAAAATATTTTCCAAAAAAATGTATTTTCACTTAAACATCTTTTCTAAAAACTCCTTAAGAGAAAAAACAAATGTGTTTGGCAATTTTTTTTTTCAAAAGTGATTTTAGGCAAACATTTGTTTGATTTGTTATATGCTAAAAGTTTTTTATATATACAATTTTAAATTATAATAAAAGAATTTTTCTGTAGAGATTATGATAGAAGTTCGATAACGACCATCGAGGATGGTGGTTGGAAACCGTCACTGTAAAATGATAACAAGAGGTTGTCAACAAACAGTCGTTGAAATCCAATCGATAACAATCGCAAAAAATGGTTGTTGGCAGTTGGCCAATAATATTTATGGAGAAACGATCAATAGAAGTTTGACAAGTAAAGTCACTGAAAAATGGTTGACCAAATTTGACTGACAAAGATCGTCGAACGACGATCCACAAAAGTTGGCCAACAACAATTACTAAAAATGGTCGATGGAAGTTGGCCAACCACAATTGTTGAAAAGTCGTTGATAAAGTTTGGTTAGTGGCAATGCTGAAAAATGATGGTCGGAGGTTGACAATAGTAATAGTCGGAGGTTGACTCACAACAACCATTAGGAAACAATTGTTGAAAGTCGATCGACGATAATTATTGAAAATGGTAGCAGTCAACAAAAACAGTTACCATAAAA
The DNA here is from genome assembly GCA_037974545.1 of Cucumis variabilis. Lineage (NCBI taxonomy): Eukaryota > Viridiplantae > Streptophyta > Magnoliopsida > Cucurbitales > Cucurbitaceae > Cucumis > Cucumis variabilis. The sequence goes on along the minus strand of JBBPDI010000023.1, from coordinate 28,845,636 downwards.
ATATTCTTTGAAAGTTGATTGATGATGATTGTTAGAGGTCCCCGACAAAGATTGCTAAAAAAATAGGAGATGAAAGTTGATTGTCAGTGGTAGACAAAAAACAGTAGCTATAAAAATGGTTACAAAGAGTTTGCTGCCGATGGTTAGTGGTGGTTGGTAGTTGTTCTGCGACAATCGTAAAAAAATGGTCAGCCAAAGTTTGGGTGCTTACAATTGTCAAAAGCAATTGTTGAAGGTTGGTCGGAAGCAGTTATGATGAAAACAATAAACGAAAATTGGCTATCGATAATTGCATAAAAATGGTCTAAGAAAGTCGAATGTTGGCCAATGACAGTTGACGAAGATAGTTGTCGAAGGTTGATTGGTGACGATAGCAAAAGGTGTTTGGTTGGAGTGTTTCATACAAATTAGGGAGATTAACTATTAAATACACAAAAATTATTTTTTCTAAAAGTTGGTTTGAAGTGTTTATCTTAAACCATAATTTTTTTTCAAAAAACTTATTTTTTTTTAATTTAATCACTTAAAAATGCAATTCAAACACTCTTAATCTATGGAGTTAAATTATATGCAAAGTCCATAAAAATGTATTTTGTGTGGGAGGAGTAATTGAGCCAAGGGTATTTAGTGTTGTTTTTTTTAAGCTAAAAAGTCTTAATTTTCTACAATTTTTCTTGTCAACATTTATAATATTTTTAGAACAACAACAATAGGGACAAGGATCAAACTTCCAACAAAATTACAATGTTAGATACGTTTAATATCGTACATATCTTAAATTTAGGTTTTTATAGGTTACAATTAAGAGGAACATGTTCTCATTTAAAGAAACAGTACTCATTAGAGGTGACCGCTATAGCATGTCATAGGCGTGAGGCAACAGTACAAATAATTGTCAATGATGGTCATTGCCAAACTTAGTCACCTAATCAATATCGTTGAAGTGATGTGATGATAATTGTCGATAGTGGTTGTCACTAAAATTGGTCACTATGGCTAGTATATGGAGTTATTGCAACATTGAAGAGAGAGATTTAGGTTGAGTAGATAAAATTATCAAATCAACAACTTTCTAAGCCAATTATCAATTAATTAACGAGATAGTTGTAAATATAGTCATTAGATTCAAAATAATTAAGCATATAACAACATTAAAAAATATATATATAAATATAGCAAAATTTGTCAAAGTTTATAAATGATAGAAGTCTATCACTAGAAGTCTATCATTGTTAGATTTTGCTATATTTGTAATGTTTTTAAAATATTACTATATATACTTAATAATCTGTAACGTCTCAAAAATTAAGATTATTTTTTTAATTTAATTATCTTAGTTTTGTTTAATTATGTTTAAATTTATTGGATGTTTATTCTGAAGATTATTTATAAGAGTTTGAATAACTATAATTAACTAATTCTTGCTATTTTCCCACACTATTAAAGTTAATTTTAAATTTTCATTTCATAATTAGTTTGAATTAATTTAATTGTCATTGGTGCTAAAATAGAAAATGAATATTTAATGAAAATTCAAGGTTAAAAATACACATTCTTAAAACCTAATAACCAAAATTGAAACAAATTTCTTAAAGGATAAAGTATAACATTTTAAAACAACAAATTTCTTAAAGACTAAAGTATAACATTTTCAAATATCCAAAATTGAAACAAATTTCTTAAAGGATAAAGTATAACATTTTAAAACAACAAATTTCTTAAAAACTAAAGTATAACATTTTCAAATATAGTGACAAGATTAAAATCAAACTCAAAATGTAAACACAAAAAAATATAGCATTTTGAAATCTAAAGACATGGTATTTTAAACTTAAATATATAAAGTAGATAGTAGCATTATATTCAAGTTGTTTTTCAATTATTTTTTTTATTTTTCTTCGCTTACTTCAATATTTGTATAGATTTTTATAATTAAGTATACACATGGGGCTTCAACATAAATATCTTAATTACTATTATATTTGTATGTCAATGAGCTATATTCGCTTTGACGATATTAGATGATTTGAATACTACTTTGACGCATCTAAAATTATATTTATATCAAATTGTGTCTTTTTTATATAAAATACCCTAGATCCACTATACCATACAATACGTTTTTATTGTTTCCTGACGATGCCGACGAGAAAACTATCACAAGATATGCACGGGCATATATCTTGCAGTTGATAGGTGGGAGTATGTTTGCAAATAAATCAACTCGCTATGTGCACCTAATGTTCATATCATTCTTAGTTAATCTACGCCACACACGACGATATTCTTAAGGTGGAGCCTGTTTGGCATGGTTGTGTAGACAGTCATGCAAAGCATCCAAACAAGGTATCCATGAAATTGTTGGACCACTAATACTATTACAAATATGGGTTTGGGAACGATTTCCAACAGTGGCTCCACAACTGTTACATGTCAATGTCCATCAATTACATCATCTAGCTTATGCTTCAAGGTATGTTGTTTTAATTTAATTTAAATTAACAACAATTTTTTTATATGTAATAGATTAAAAATCTAAAATATTACTTGAACAATACGGATGGAGAGATCAATTTTGTGGGACCCGGTCGGCTACACATGTAGTCTCTCAGTATACGTACATGTTTGATCTTCTTCAACCTGATCAGGTATGTCGTGCTAAACTTGAATTTTAAGTTTTATATTATTTGTGCAATATCATTTGTTTTATACAATATGTTGTGTTTCAGATTATTTGGGAACCGTACAGAGTCGTTATAGATAATTTGCCACATTTCTGTATGAACGGTCAAAACATATGACAGATAGTTAGTCCTCTCGTATGTTTCTACATTGTTGAGTGACATCAACCTGGTAGAACACTTAGACAATTCGGTATTCAACAAGGTGTTCTATGTGGCTGTAATACTGAACTACTTTTGCACGACTTTGACCAAGGACTACTGATTGGTCAGATAGAGTTACTCATTTAGTGATGCGATGACTAAATCGCATAAGGTTTATTGCTGAGGGACCTTCAGTTGAGAAATTTCATATGGATGTAACTCCAGAATACATCCATTGGTACAAAAACATCACCAGGCTCTATATCACTCGACCATGAGCTACAATGGGTCATCTTGTACACATTTAACTACTATCTAATTATTTTAGTATAAATTTATTTTCAATGCTTTCTAATTCATTTTAATATATAATAGAGATCGAACAATGGTAGACTTCAAGATGTTGCAGATGATCAACAACATGTCCTAAATATATGCAACGATAACGAGCAGTACATGGAGAATATTCACTATATGTATGATGTCCCTATTATACCTGCTCCAGTTCAAAGGAGGCGTGCTCAAGAGCAAGAGCTTGATCAATTGAAAGAAGTTGATCAACACATGGAAGAAGTGCCTCTCGTGACATAGACATAAAGCGAGCATGATTACGTTAGTCCAATAATGATGATGTCAGCATTTGAAACGACATATCATGATTCAGGAGTCAGTCAATCGTCAGACTTTGGAATAGGATATTATAATTCAAAGGCAGGTCCATCATCATCAAACTTTGAGCAACAATACTATGATTTAGGGAGCGATCCTTCATCTTCATACATGCATGGTCATGGACGCAGTCTTGGAGAACATAATGAACATTTGTACTACGAAGTACCTGCAACAGTATCCGATCAACTAGATGAGCAACGATAACAAGAGAGTTAGGAGGAAATACAACAACAAAGAGTTCAGAGTCGACGACGACAACTAACTAGAAATCGTCGACGTCCAGGTTGTGGAACATATTGATCTTTTTTTTTATTGACTAATAATTGCTAAATTATTGTTCCATCTTTTAATTAATTTCCAATCAAAAGCACTTACTGCAATTTACGTCCTTCAATTAATACAAAACTAGTGGATTACAACAATAAATATCCATAAATTAGAAAATTAACGTAAACATAAATTGAAAAATTAAAGAAAAAAGTTTTATGAAATTTCATCAATTTAAAAATACAATGAATATACATTTTTAAGAAATTTTAATAACAAAAAAATTGGTTTTCATAAAACAAATAAATTTTTTTTCATGGAAGAGAAAAAAAATAAATGGGTATTAAATTAAAAAATTAGAATTTAAGTTGGTTACAAAATAAAATTTATTTGTTATATAAAATAAAAATTAATTAAAAAAAGATATTATTTTCAAATTAAATTAAATGGCGTGAAAAATTAAAAAAAATATATAAAGGGCGAGTCTACTCGCCCTATGAAAGAGAGAAAAAAAAATTAAAACAACCATATTTTGGTAATTAGTTTGAAAACAACTACATTTTGGTAATTAATTTGAGAAAATGCATTATTAATATAATTTTATCTGTGATAGTTTGTGAATATAATTTAAATCTAACCAATATACTGATAATATTTTAATTAACTTCAGTAACAAAAAATTGTAACAAATAATTATAATCAACAAAATATTTAGTACACATTATGTTTCATCTTTTAATTATTTTTAAATAAAAAACACTTACTACAAGTTTATGGTCTTCAGTTAATACAACACTAGTGATTACAACAATAAATATTCATAAATTAAAAAATTAACGTAAACATAAATTTAAAAATGAAATTAAAAAAATTGAACGAAATTTCATCAGTTTAATAATAAAATGGATATACATTTTCAACAAATTTAAATAACAATAAAATTGATTTTAAAACAAATAAATTATTTTCATTATAGAGAAAAATAAATGGATATTAAATTGAAAAATTAGAATTTAATTTGGTTAACAAAATAAAATTAATTTAAAAAGGATATTACTTAGAATTATTCAACTGCGTTTAAAAAAGAAAAAAGGATATAAAGGGCGAGTCTTGAAAGAGAAAAAAAAAACATAAGACAAGTCTTGAAGACTCACTCTGTCAGAGAGAAAAAGGAAAAAAATTAAAACAGCTATATTTTGATAATTAGTTTGAAAACAACTATATTTTGGTAATTAGTTTAAAAATTGCATCATTGACATTATTTTCCCTGAAGAAGAATCTCTCTATTATTTATAAAGTTCGTTGATGGACTTTAAAGTATTTAATATATTTATTAATGTTATAATATGTTAATTTCGTTTAAAACATTCTATCTTCTATTTGATAATTAGAATAGACGTTTCCATCTATTAAATTAAAACTAGGTCCCACTTTATTTGACTTAGGATACCCACCAAAACCATTTTGTATTATAGAAAATTCATTGCACCATGTGTATGTTAAATTTCATATGGATTTTTATTTTTCTTTTTCTCAGCCTAAATATCAATTTACAGTGGTATCAATTTAATTGAAACCTACTCTTATAAGAGAATCTATTTAGATTATTTATTAGTTATAAATAGCTATTTTACTTGTACTCCAAATCAAATGGAAATCACGAAATAAATTTATTCGTTTTCGAGGCATATTATTTGACATGAATTATTTCTATTGAAATAAATTTATTCGTTTTTAAAGCGTATTATTTGATATGAACTATCTCTATTGAAATAGATGTTTGAGTATTTCCACTCAAATTTAATGAGAACTGCTACTATTTATTTGATTGCAGTGTGTTTTCTAATCTATATTAATTATTCTCGCATTTAACAAAATCTTATATGCCCATGTAAAAGTTGTAACATGGAATAGTATTTACATTTAGAAAACAAAAAACTTTCTTTTAACATATTAATTAATGACTAGTTATAATATTCTCAACATGCATCTAACTCAATTGACTATAACATATACATATTAACTCAAAGATATTATATTGGTTTAAGCTTTTCTGTTTTTATATACGAAAAAGAGAAGGAAAATTATTTTTATGATATTTTTTTAAAATATTTAAAAATATAGCAAAACATTATAATTTATATCATATATAAATGTTCTTTCTACTATATTTCAAAAAGAAATAAATACTAATTGTAATATTTCTACCCAAAGAAAATCAACTTATAAGAGAATGAGATACTCTTGTCTAATTGAAATTTACGATTAATGGACAACTTGGTCTTCAACTTAAGAATTTGGAGAAATTATTTTAAAGATAGTAAAATTGTTGACAATAGAGTAATTTACACAAATATAATAAAATCCAAAATACTTACGACTCGTATGATAAAAGTTCATAAGATATGATCATGTTTTCATAAATTTCATATATGTCTTTGCGATTTATATCTTCTTTGTGATTTATTAATCTTGAACCATCTGGGTGCAATTAAGGCCTAAGATTGAATAACTAAGGCAAGATCTTTTATCCCAGGTCATCTCAGTGCCACTAAAGCCTAAGATCAAATAATTAAGGGAAGAATTATTTCATCCCGAGACATCTTGGGCATGGTATGCCTGAGATCATGTATCAAAATTTACAAGAATTGAATTGGTGAGTTTTTTTTCCATTTTCAAAATTGTTATATACAGTGTAAATATTTTGCCAATTTGTTATATGTAAAAAAAAACTTAATAAATATTTATAAATATACTAAAAATTCAAAAACAATTAATAGATATTGATAGACACTAGTAGATCATACTAGATAGTGTTGGATAGTGTTAAATATACAAAGAAATACAATATTTGATATATTTCTAAAACATATTGTAAAAATGTTATAGATAAAAAAAAGGGGAAGCGGAAAAGTATTTACACGGTATAAACAATTTCAAAAATGAAAAAAGTCCACAAGCTCACAATAAAAAATACCAAAAATGTCAGCGCCTAATATATCTAGGAAATGATCATTTAGATTTGGCAATCCAATATCCTAATAGTTTTTTTTCACGATCTTTTATATTTAGTACATTATTTTAAAAACCAAACAATAGTTTCAAAAAAATAGCACGATCTTGAACCAAATAGCAGTTTAAAAAAATATGTAAAAAAATTCTAATGAAATAAAAAGACAATGAAAAGGAAAGAAAAAAAATTACAGAAAAAGACGATGAGAAGAAAAATAAAAATTGCAGAAAAAAATAAAAATAAAAAGCAAATAGAAATATTTTAAAAAATTGCAGAAGAAGAGAAAAAGAAGGTGGAAGAAAAAATATCGCAAAAGAGGAAAAGAAAAAAATTGTAGAAGAGTAGAGAACAAAGATGATAAGAAATGACAAATCTGAAATTAAAAAAAAACAGTAAATTCCATGAGTTTTTTCAATTTGTGACACGGACCGTAAATCTTTTGCCAATTTATTTTATTATAAAAGGTAACCAAAAAAGAATTAGAAAGAAAAAAAGTGTTATAAAACAAGAACAAAGAAGCTAAATAATGAGAATGAAACAACCAAAGAGAAGAAATAGGGAATGGAGAAAGTAGAGAACAATTGAACTCAATTGTGGTGTGTATCTTACAAAGACACCACATATCTCTATTTATAGGACATGCCATGGTATGAATTGTACAACAAAATTCAATGGGATGAAAATTACAACATGGAATAAAGGGAGAGTTATAGGAAGATTGGTAACATATTGTAGGTTATAGATATCTACATAATTATATATTTATAATACTCCCCTTTAGATATCCATATTATATAAAATAAATGCCTCGTTAAAACCTTACTAGGAAAAAAACCCAATGGAAAAAAAATCCTAGTGAAGGAAAAAGAGTACATCATTTTATACATTAATAACCGCCTCATTAAAAACCTTGTTAGAAAAACCCAATGGAAAAAACCATAGTCAGGAAAAAAGAGTGTAATATTTCTATTCCTTGAAGGCAATATATCTACTCCCCCTTATGAATACATCACTTGAGTTCTTTGACTCGTCACATTCCAATGTTGTACACTAATTTTTCAAATGTTGATGTGGGTAATGCATTTGTGAATAAGTCCACCAAGTTTTCCTTTGAAATTTTTTTTTTGAACACTAATGTCACCATTTTCTTCAAGGTCATGTGTATAAAAGAGTTTTGATGAGATATGTTTTGTTCTATCTTCTTTTATATACCCTCCTTTAATTTGTGATATACATGCAGTATTGACCTCAAATAATATTGTTGCTAGATTTTTATTGAAAGAAAAACCACATGTTTCTTGAATATGATGAGTCATTGACCTCAACCATACACATTCTATACTAGCTTCATGAATTGCAAGAATTTCTGCATGATTCGATGAAGTGGTCGTAATGGTTTGCTTTACAGATCGTCAAGATATAGCAGTTGCTCCACATGTAAACAGATAACCTGTTTGAGATCTTGCTTTGTGTGGGTCAGATAAATATTCAGCATCTTCATAACCAACTAGATCAAATTTTGATTTATTTTGAATAAAACAAACCCATATCAATTGTCCCCCGAAGATAACAAAGTACCTGCTTAACTCCATTCCAATGCCTTTTTGTTGGAGAAGAACAATATCTTGCTAATAAATTTACTGAAAATGCTATATCTGGTCTCGTGTTACTAGCAAGATACATTACTGCACCTATTGCACTAAGGTATGGTACTTCAGGACCAAGTAATTCTTCATTATCTTCGCGAGGTTGAAAGATGTCCTTTTTCACATCTAGTGATCGAACCACCATTGGAATGTTCAATGGGTGTGCTTTGTCCATGTAGAAT
>JBBPDI010000023.1:28801191-28812888 GCA_037974545.1 Cucumis variabilis | reverse complement strand
ATAAAATTGGGTGGAATTATGTTATTTTATATAGGTTCTTGTTTTTAGTGGAGTCTCTCTTTGGTGTAGGTTATTGTCAATTAAAGAGTTGGAAGTACTTGCTATTATAATTCAAATACTCACTCTTTCTTTAGTTTTTTCACTTGAGTTTGTGAATTATTTGACTTCTTCTTTTTAGTTATATTTGTAACACGTTATCCAATTTTGTGGATCTTGCCAAAGTACAAATTTGTGTGAATTAAATTAGTATGCTTACTACTATTTGTCTTTTGCATCCATTATGATAATGGAGTGACTCATATGTTAGTTAGAGTTGTTGGAAATGAGATTCATTAGATACCAAATCAACTCTAAAAGTTGTTTTTAGTAAATAGAGAGATTTATTACAAAATGTCACTATTTCACCCACAATTTGCAATAAAATTTTGACATTAGTTGATTTGATAATGGTGAAAAAAATACTTAGCTAGAGAATTATTCATGCATTGACCTCAAACTTAGAGACCAAAATATACAAATAAATTGTCTTTATATGTGTACATGAAAGAGTGGAAGTTTGAATCTTTAGATCCTTACATCGATGATACAATATGTAATATTGTATTTGATTGAGCTTTGTTAACGTGATTGATGAATCAGAGATTTGATATAATTTAATTATTTCTCCAAACATGTGTCTGAAATGCTAAAACAATATTTTGTTTCCTACGGAGAAAGTAGATTAAACTACTTCAAGGCCAATCTTACCAACATGCAAAAAAAATTGGTGTAATCATAAATAGAATTTTATATATTAATGAATTTGAAATTACAAACGTAGTTGGATTGCTTTTGATCGTGTTTACTTAGAGTTACGAAATTGTCACATTTTATTGTTACCGCTATCATTACCATTTGATCCAACGGTAATATTAAATGTATAATGTAATCGTAAGTCTAATAAATTCATAATTTTCATACTGCTAATGCAATAATATCTATAACGTTGAAAGTAATTTTCAAAAATAATTTGATTGAGCATCTTTCATTCTTCAATTACATTGCACATTTTAATCACAGATTTGAAGGCAGTCCATCATAATTGAAATCCATAAATAGATAAACAATAACAAATATAATGAAATGGTACCCAGAGTTGTTAGATGAATTATGTGTCACGTTTGCTGAAGGAAGTCTAATTTAAGTGAATAGAAAAAAATGAATTCACATTATTATATTTGAATGGGTCATGTTTTTGTTTTTGTTTTTGTTTTAAAGAGTCAAAGTTGAAGTTGGTCTTTAAAAAAGGGTTGAAGAGAGAGTAAAGAGTGGTTGGATTTGGTCTATGCGTGGAGTAGCAATACAGTGAGAGGTGACGAGCGTGATGATGCCAACAATCCAAAGTCGCGAGTCAATGAATTGGTTACCCACACACCCAAAACATGAACTCAGTCATTTTTGACTCTTTCAAAAACTAGAAATTTATACTTCTCTATTTTCTAATATATATAGAATTGTATTAGAATGTATTGTCGTTGAAGTAATGTAATATGATATTATTACTTTTCTAGTTCTATATGAAAATATAAATGTGAACTCCAGATTGAATATTTTTTAAAAATACAAAGGTCCAATTCAAATATTGTAGAGTTTATGAATATAAGGAGAATGCATGTGTGAAAATAGTATTTTTGTTCATTTGTATCTCATATATGAATTTATTGACAAGTGTAAGAACGTTACAATAATTAAAATCTTGTTTATTTTATTTTTATTATTTATTTCGAAAGTTTAAAATATTTTCATCCTTAATTTTCATAAATATAACCAACCGGTAAAATATTTACCGTCCGTGTAACAAAATAAAAAAAATTCATAAAATTTGTCATTCTTTTAAATATTTCAGGTTTACCCTTTCTTTTTTATCATTTTTATTCTCTTTCTTTGTGCGATTTTTTTCTTTCCAAAGTCCTTTTCTCTTCTTTTTCTGCCATTTTTTTAAATATTTTCATTTGTCATGCCTTTTCATCTTCTTTCTTCGTCAATTTTTCTTTTCCTTTCATTGTCTTTTTCTCTTATTCGATAATTTTTTTTATTTTTTTCAAACTGTTATTTGGTTCAAGATCGTGTACTAAATATAAAATATCTATTTTTTAATTTTTTTTAAAAAAATTTAACTGTTATTTGGTGGTTTAATACCATATGTCAAATATAGAAGATTGTGAAAACAAAATCGTTGGGATATTGGATAGCCAAATCTAAACGATCGTGTACAAAAAATAGTCAAATATAAACGATCATGTACCAAAAAATCTTGAAAAATTATTGTTGAGATTTGACTATCCAAATTTAAATGATCAAATATAAATCATCGTTTACCAAATATAAAAGATTGTCTATCAAATCTAAAAGATCGTAGACCAAAAATTCTCGAAAAAAAATCGTTGAGATTTAGCTACCGAAATTCAAAAGATTGTCTACCAAATCTAAACAAAAAAATCTTTAAAAATATCGTTTAGATCTGGTTACCTAAATTTAAATGATTAAATATAAATGATCTACCAAAATAGTCGAATATAAATGATCGTGTACAAAGAATCTAGAAGAAAAAAATCGTTTATATTTGCTCAAACCTAAACGATCGTATAGTAAAGAATAGCGAAATTTAAACGATCGTTACCAAATATATTACGCGTGTTGTATGTCAATTAATCATAGGACATTTTTTGTATTTTTCATTGTGGGCTTGTGGGTTTTTTTCGTCTTTGAAATTATTCTATACATTGTAAATATTTTGTCGCTTTGTTATATTCTTTTACCATTGTTTTATTTAAGGAACATATAAATTTTGACAGTTATTAAAAATTCTGACCTTTTTTTTAGTTTGGAAAATAAGTCTATGCTTTTTTCATGGGTCCTTTAAACTCTTAATGGGTCCATTGAACTCCTACTAAGTTCTCCTCACGGGTCTTCCAAGCTCACTTTAAACTCTTTATGGGCTTATTGTACTCCATCAGGCTCTCTCCCATGAGTTCTCTAAGCTCTCTATAGGTTTACTGAGCTCCACTAAGCTTTTCTCATGGGTTCTCTGAGCTATTTTTATGTGTTCTCTAAGCTCACTTTATGCTACTCATAAATCTATTGAGTTCTACTAGGCTTTCTCTATAGGTTCTCTAAGCTCACTTTAAACTCTTCATGGGTTTATTAAGCTCACACTATGATCTCTTAGTATATCTGTTCTTCCATTTTGTTTTCTTTCAACATTTAGTTTTATATGATATATATATCATCACTTAACTAGAATATAACATGATACATGACATTGAATTATATGCTTATACCATTATACATATACGATAGATATATTCGTATGGAAGTTAGTCTATACTATAGTTTAGGTTGTGAATGGATTCATGGTCAAGAATCATGGGTAAAAATGGAATTACAAAGAAAGAGGACAAGAGGAAGAGGCAAGAGTGGGCCAAATAACACATTAGGCCTGTCGACCTCAACCAGAGGTCGAGCCTATCATTAGTGTCTCGAATCAACTAATTGGCCCAATAAAGCCTAAAGGAGAGAAAATTCAGTCAGAATAGACCACATCGAATTGCCTCACATCAACGATCTGAGAGCCAAGTTAATTCTGAACCAACTCGAGATAAAACTCTAGTCCAATTAGGAAGAAAGGGAAAAGAATCCAAAAAGGGAATAGGATATGACCAAAAGCTATAACTAAAAAGAAAAGGAAAGTTCTCCGACCAATAAAAATACTCTCTTCTCTTTTCAATTTTGCTTCTTTGAATCAGTTTTAACCTCTTGATGTATATTTCTCAAATGGATTGATGGCCATGAGTGTGTGTTGTTTGTTAATTGACTTTTAGCTTGCATGATATCTTCTTTTTCATCTAGCTATAATTACCTATGTAGCAAATAATTGAACCTTGTATGCTATGGTTTTAAGCTTATCTTTGATCTTAGGTTGCATTGTTAAATTAAGCTTAAAGACAATTGGTTATTTAATTAGGCTTACTAGTTAGTTAAACATACAATGGAACCCTTAATCATAATCACCACTAGAAAAACCGGTTTACATTACTCTAAAAACATGTCATTAATTACCAATTTTCATGATTGAAGTCATGTAATTCATCATCAAGGGAGTCTATAGATGACTCATGGAGAAAGTATCATAATTAGATGTTTCATGACATTACATTTCAATCAACACTACTTATTTAATGATATGTAATTTATATCATGGTATTATGTTTTATGACAACATGCATTTTACTATCAATCTATATCTGAAACATTGACTTTTTCTGTCAATTAAACATTTAATTTGATATAAAAAATCTATGAAAATAACAATTTTGACAAGTTTACTGTGTCAATAAATTTCTAAGGTTGACATTGTTAATGCATCATTTAAGTACATAAATTGACATCTATATACAATCATTAGATTGTGTTCAATGACATAATGGTAATGTCATACAGCTGCACTTGATATTCATTATATGTCGAAAACTTGTTCTTAATGATGGATAATCCCTGTTTTGATTCATACTATTTACAGCTCCAATTTTTGTATTAAACAAATATATTAATGAACTTTCATATATAACAATATAGTGTCAATGTTTAAGACAAAAAACTTGTAGTATTTTTAATTACAAATATAGTTTACAATATAATTGGTTGTTTCATTATTAACCAACTAAACATACATAAATAACTTGCTTACTTGAGTTTTCTTCCTTCATCGGCCCTGTGTAAAGACCTAAACAACAAAACATTCACTTTAGACGCACATTCATATAACCACCAACATTGATAACAATATTAATAACAATATTAAGCTTCAGTCAGGTTCATAAGCAATTATGGATTTTGTTTAAAGCCCAAAATAATCTACAAATTCATGCATAAAAGTTAAAGTCCTAATTAAATTAATTGATCAATAATGAAAGATGAATGGTATAAATGGAAAATTTTGTTAGAGTATGTAAATAAGAATTATTACCAATAATGCTTATAAATAAACAAATAAAGTGTGTAACACATATAGCACTCTCTAATGGTTTCAAGAAAAATGAACTTTCAGACCATGAAAGAGTTAGAAAAAATGATATACCATATTACCCATCTAGCACACAACATACTCTCTCATGTAGAACTACACTTACAATATGTTACTAATAAAATTTCAATTATCCATTCAATATGACCTTATTAGACTAAGCTCAAACCAAACCTAAAAAGTACGTAAGATGTGCCCTTATTGACACTTTCACTCCCAAAACAACTTTAAAATATTTAAGTGCAAATTTTTATACTCTCAAACTCAACCTAAAAAATATCTAGAGTGTCTAAGTGACATTTTCACTCTCAAAACAACTTAAAAAGTTCATAGAAAGTGTCAAATTTTCCAAAAATTTAAAGCCTAAAAGCTTACAAAATATTTCAGAAACCTTGTTTGTTCTCAAAACAACCAAAAGTGTCTAAGTTTCCAAAAACTTAAAAACATTGAATTCGACGAGATTATGTAGTATTATGGCAATAAAGAAAATAAAAATTTTGTACATATTTAAGTTGGTGAATGAGTTGTTCAAATGAGAATCTAATGGAATAAGATATTTGATGGTATTGAAGGAAACTGAGAACTTGATTAAGTTTAAATATATCAAACGCATTGAATTGTGTATAGAGTTGAGATATTGGAGCAGGAAAAGAAACTTTATTTAGTGAGAAATTGTTTTGATGAAACTTTTAGAAGTCATGAGTTTGTGGATTACCATGGAGAATAAGATTAGTGAAACTACAAGGAACTTTATCATAATAAGTCATGTACATGGGTACAACCTTAAAGCTTATTGGTAAAAAGAAAAAGAAGAAAATATTGGTTTTAATAAAGATTATTGAATATTATTTAATAAATCTTAAAGTTTAACTTTAACAGAAAACGACAAAGACTCGTGGATTGTGCCATTTGGGACTAACATATCAATGTTTCCGCTACTTTATATTGTTACTCGATGATTTAGAATGTCAAGACTGTTCTGATGATTTTTATTTTAAACATGTGAGGGTTTTATTTTTCATTTTTTATTTAAGACCCAAACAAAATTATGTTTTTGTAGTTTTCGTTAGTAATTTTATTTAAATTATTTTGTTGAACATTTGGTTTTCTATCCTGATTGTTTTATTTTATTTTTATTTAATAAAATAAGTTAGACTTCTCATTGTTTTAAATTTTCAAAATGTTGATTTTATTTAAGTAATATCATTTTAAAATTGAAAAGTTTGGCTCTTTACAAAAATTACTCAAATTAGTGCTTATAGAAGTTAAAACCTTTATTCACATTGTATGATATACTTTTACTTGGATTGCACTAGATAAGGGAAAAGCAAAGTTAAAACAAATTATACGTAACCTCCTTCAAGATGTCCTTTAGCTTGACATTTGGCATATTTTAAAACCAACAACTTATAAATTTTATCTTTTAGTTCTCATTAATGTTGTTTTAGAGTCCATTATTTAGTGTTAGATTGATAGATAGTCGACAACTAAAACATAAACTATCTCAAATAGCTAAAAGAAACATGAACGGACAATTGTAACAATACATATACACTATTTCATAACGATAGTGCAAATTAACCACCAAAATAGTTTCCTAAAAGCTAGAAATTTGTAATACTCGTACCAAGAGTCTTGAGCTAAGTCATGAATCTCAGGGTAACATTTTTGGGTGAATTGAATCGAAGCAAGTACCTGGAGTGGAATCTCAGGACATAAGTGAAAACCTCGAGCCTTGTTTGGTCGAGAGAAGAGGCAGACAAAGGAAAATATAAAATTTTGATGCACGGGGCTGTGGCAGTCCAAGATGGAAAATAGAGACGTTTAGAACCAGATCACACAGTAAGTATAAGTCATCTCATACTAGAACACACAACAAGTATGAGGCATTCTATTTTAGAATACACAATAAGAATAAAGCATCACAAACCATATCACAAAGCAAATGTGAGGTATCTCATCGCATAGGGTACTAAAATCATTTTGCAACCACAATTCAAACTTATTTCATATCTGATTCATTTGCATGTCAAATCCATTTTAAGAATTTTGAGAGATATATAATAGAAATCATTGAATTCAAGAATTCGAAAGAGAGATATTCAAGGATTCAAACACAATGGAAATTTATTTAGTTTGCAATCATTTTAAAGAGAACCACTCATAATTGGTAACCTTCTTATTGAGCTCTTGACTAAACAATCCTTGTAAAATCCAAACTCGTGATGGCTCCTGAATTTCAAGTTGATTTTCTTCAACTTTCCTAAAGGTAAACACAAGGTAAGAGTAGCTCTCAAACTTGCCAGACTCCCCTATTTATAAGCTTTTGCAATGAGGTTTTCCAAGCCAGAATGATTACCTTTGCCCAGCAGTGAGGATCCTTCAATATCAAAATGTCATGTGCCACTACCACCTTATCTTGAACAATGATTACCTTTTCTTGATGATGAGGATCCTTCAATATCAAAATGCCATGTGCCACTACCACCTTATCCTGAACAAAGTGAACGACCGGGTTAATCAGCTTGCCAACCTTATGATGTCAGCTACTTCACGATGAAGGAAGATCACATCGCCTTCCACCTCAATGCATAGCTCTTTCTTATTGCGTAGCTAGAACACCTTCCACTTGATCTTCACAACACTTTCACTCGCCAACTGCCATCACATGCAACCTCAACACAGTGAATTCCTGTTGCATGCATATGGTCGTAACAAGTAGTTTCAGAACACGAACAAGGTCTCACAGATATTGAAGAAACAAACGAAGAAATTACTTTTCTATAGATTTGAGATAAGAAATTGTTGATATATGACTTTTTAATCGACATCATAATGGGATAAAAAAAAAAGATGTAGTGACAATGAAGGTGAAGATTTATGAAATAGAAAATCACATAAAATGAGCATATTTTTGCAATTTGATTTTCTTCAACATGTGAGATAATAAATACTAATTTAAACTATTGAAACAAAGATTGAAAAAAACAAAATGATAAGAAGAGTTGCAAAAATAGCTCAATTAGGCCATAGGTTTGAATTCCTGTATTATTGAAATAAAGAAAAGAGAAATTGGTAAGAATGACCAAAACGGGATATTCAATTGAAAAAAGAAAAAGAGCTAGATTTTGAATGGGATGATTTAATATCAAAATGAGATGTGTAAGAACATTTAATTTTGAATGGTATGATTTATGATCAAAATGAGATGTGTAGGGACATTTAATTTTTATGCCCTCACAACACAAGGCTTCCATCAAGTAGTATATCTTCTCACTCTTTTAGCAAATCTCACGGCAATTTTATAGTTATTTAAAAAAAAAATTGTTGAGAATTAGTTTCTAATTATTAGATACATTCAAAATCTAATTAAAATTATGTTTAAAAATAAATTTGTTGCAAGTCCTATTTATTTATTATCAATCGAGGTCTTCCCTTCAGCACAGAAAACTAAAGGTGTAAATGGGTTGGGTTGGAAAATATTCTCCACCGAACGCACATTTTTGGATTGGTTGGGTTGACAACCCGGTCGAATTACTTTTCCAACCCAACCCGTAAAATGGGTTGGCTTGGGTTGTCGGATTATATTGTTTTTTTATTCCTAATGTTTGTAAAGTTTTAAATTGTTATAACTACTCAATAGTCACACTCATAACTATGTTTGGTTGTGGAAGAAATATTATCACGATTGCTTACACCCTACAACCTCCTACACGATCATTTAGCTTTCTGTACGATCGTTTATCATTCTAGGTGATCATTTAGCAACCTTTAAATGATTGTTTACTTCTTACATGATTAGCTAACTTTTCATGCGTTCATTTACTTTCCTACATGATTGTTTAACAAAATACTCTGGACTTTACTTTTATTAAATAAATAATAAAATATATAATATAAATAAAATATAAAATATAAAAATTGTGTGTGTATATAGGCTAAACCAAACTTTTTCAACCCCAACCCAAGACCCAACTCAACCCAAAAAAAACAAAATTTCTAACCTAACCCAATCCACATTTTAAACTAACACAACCCATCCCATATAATATGGATTGGGTAGTTCAGGTTGTCGGGTTATTCAAGTTATTTTTACACCCCAGCCTACGGAAAACAAAAAAAAAGACTTAGTAGCAAAAGGGTCATTGATAGTCAAAGTCTCCTCTACAACTACTGCACACCACCTCACCTCCGTAGTTTAGTGTTTTTGCCCACCTGCCAATGTCATATGAGCTACAATATATTCTCTCACACATTTATTATTGTTTCTTTTCTCTCTCAAATTTTGTCTAATATTTTTTTGTCTCTTTTCAAACATTCAATTTGAAAACTTTTAATTTAGAAGGTAATTCATTGTATGTTAACACTACAAGAAATCAGGGCTATCCTGATGCATAATACATCATCGACAAAAGGAACGCCAGAAAATAGCACTTTTACTGACACCATAAGGAGCGTGTCGGCAGAGGCTACAATTCTCGATGTTGGGAATATCCACACAATCTCCAACGTCGCAAAGGTACATGTCAGACAAAAGGATAAAATTAAATATTAATGTCCTTTTCCTCGACACAGTTATTGTAGATGTCGGGATTGGCCACTCCATTCTCGACATAGATGTTTATGACGTCAGGGAAAAGAAAAATAACTAAATAATTATTTTTCTTTTCTTCGAAAACGTCGAGAGAGGGGGCACCTATTCTCAACGCTATAAGTAAAACATCGAGAATAGGGTGCATTAGTTCTGATGCTTTATTTATGGTGTCGGGACTAGGGAGATTGTAACGCCTGAGATTAGGAGGGAGATATGAATGAACCGATACCACATCTGAATGAGAGGAATCCTGAGGACATGAAAGTAATGTTAAGAAAAACTTAAAAGAATTAAAATTTAATACTTATACCAACAAGGTGCACCTTCTTTTTCGGTGGCTCAATCATAGGAACTTCAAAGTTAAGTGTGCTTAGCTTAGGGTAATTCTATGTTGGATGACCTCCTGAAAATTTTCCTAGGATACATGTGAGTGAGGACAAAGCATGTTGAAAGGACTCGTGTTGGTTTGGAGGATAACTTTCGCTCTAATAAGCCTATAAGGAAAGTAAGGATGATGTAAGGAAATGTCGGAGATCTGAATTTCAAATCCTGGTTTGAATCCTGGGCCTGGGGCGTTACAGGGATCTTCTAATGTTTTTCATGTACGTTAAGAGATCCCCTATATATTTTTAAATATTTGTTCTCCAAAAAGAGAGAAAGAGGTTAGAGAGAAAGAGACTGAGAGAGAGATCTATCGTCATCGAGTTGCTCTGCCGCTCACCATATCCCGTTCATCATCCTATTATGTCATCATCGCTGTAGATTCTTGTAAATTCTTTATTATTTTTTGTTTGTTTTTTAAGTTAAACAAATGTATGTATATAATATATGTTGAAATTGTTATAAGTTTAGGGTTGAAATTGTTGAAATGTATGTTTAAATGTATTGAAATTGTTAGATATTTAGGGTTGAAATTGTTAGTCATTGATTTGTTCTAGCTATCCTGCAATTATGGTAGCTTTTAGTTTTTAATTTGTTATTACGTTTTGTTTCTTGAAATAGTTGAAATTGTTGCTGGGCTATAATGGATTAAAGAGGCCTATAATGGATTGTAACACTACAACAAATTAGTCTTTCAATAACATTTTTTAATAACATATATTATAAAATATTATTAAAGAAAAAAAAGAAAGGACCACGGGAATTAAAAAGAAAAAAAGAAAAGTGGATGGGACTCAAAAAGTTATTAATTGAAGAAAAAAAAAAAAAGAACGCGTGAGACCTATTTTTTGGATTCTTCTTCTCCGTTGGCTCTCTTCTCACATTCGGCGTGGTGGCTCTCTCCCTTCCACAACTCAAATCTCCAACCTCATCTTTCTTTGTTCTCTTCAGTCTTCAACCATCACCTTTGTTCCAAGCTCCATCGATCTTAAATGTGCTGTTAAAGAGGAAGAAAAAAAAGTGTGAAATAGAAATTAAATCCTACTAAATTAAAGATTTCCTCCATTTTTAGCCCTTAATTTTCATCCCCTCTCACGTCTTTGCTCTACACGCGATACCCACACCAAAACCCTACCCTCAAACGACGACTGCGAACCCTCCCTCTCACGACTACCTTTTAACCGACAACGACGCATGTTCATCTTTGTCGATCGTCGTTCTCTCTATTCATCATCACTTTCATCGCACATCATCGCTCTATTCTCTATTTGTCATTTCTCTGTTGTTTAAACTTCTATTTCTCATCTTCCATCTCTCAAACACAAATCTCTCGGCTTCTTCTGGGTCTCTCTTGGTGGTAGTATTATTATTTCTTCGTCTGGTAATGGGGTTATTTCTATTTTGGTATATGGGTTTGTTGAAGTTTTACCCTTTTGAGGTTCTGACTTCGTCGGTTGTTGTTGGTTTTGTTTCTTTGTGAATAACAATGAATATTTCGGGAATTTTTTTTAATGAGCAATTCGTATAGGGTTATGTTTTGCAAGTGATGTCTTTCTTATTTCAAGAACAAAAACAGCAGCAACTTATATAGCTAGGTGTGTAACAATCTCCACATTAGTGAGAACTTTGCCCATATATATGCAAATCAAGATCTGTCCTT
>JBBPDI010000023.1:28781549-28794194 GCA_037974545.1 Cucumis variabilis | reverse complement strand
CAAAATCAAATATAAATCCAATTCAACCACAAACTAACTATAAATTATAAAAGCAACACTTTTCAACCAAACTTTAATCAAAATTTACACAACAATAACATTCACCAACAACATTCATCCACATACAAATTATTTAAGGCAACGTCGTATACAGTCCACAATATATACCCCTCCCCCCATTCAATATAATCCTCCTCGAATTCAATATAATTCCTAAATTCAAATTGAAAATTTGAAATTCAAACTCAACTTCAATTTTAAATCCTAATAACAGTTCAAAATCAAATTCAATACTAAAACCTATAACTAATTCAAATCTAAATACTAAAACTAATTTCAAATAATAAAACCTAAAACTAAATTGAAATCTAAATACGAAAACTAATTAACTAAAATAAAACAGTAACTAAACTAAACCACTTACCGAAATGAAGAGTGACGACAACAAATGACGATGAACGATCGAACAAGGACGACGGCCAGTGGTAGCGTGGATCTCTCTCCTTCTCAATCTCTCTAAACTCTCTTGACCTTCTCCTTTTCAGTTTTGTAAATTATAGAACTAAAGTGGGTTTTTATAAGAGAATCTCTAACGCACATTGAAAACGTCGGAAGACACCCCCTATTTCCAACGTCGGAAGACACCCCCTATTTCCAACGTCATAAGTAAAACATTGGAAATAGTTTTCACCTCTTCTGACGTTTTACTTACGACGTTGGAAATGACTAAACTTTTCCTGATGTTGTGCAAAGAGACGTTGAAAAAAATGTGAGAATTAAATATTTATTTATCTTCTCCGGCGTCTTGAACTACTGCATCGAGAATACTTGTCTCAACCGACGTGTATTTTTATACGTTGGGGATGGACCTTTGTTCCGACGTTACTTTTAGTGATGCCTTTTTCTACATCGAGAGAGCCTCAATTTCTGATAGTGAGATCAAGATAGAATAGATTAACCAAGAACTGAAAAGAAAGTTAGGTCTAGGCTAACGTACGCCTTAGCCTTGAAAGGCCAAGGAGTCGAATCAACATGTGGGGTACGTAATTTAGCTATCCCATGAAAATATCTAGTTTAATTTTGTATCTTACCTTAAAAAATATCAGCTTTCATACATATTTTCTCTTTGACTTAAACAAGTGCATCGGAGGATGCGAGACAAACATCATATTACTTTACATTTTCTTCTCCTTTTAATTTACAAACAACATTCTTTTCTCTTTTAAATAAATTTTTTGTTGGTGTTACGTAACAATGTACTTTATTGGTTCGAATTTTGGCATTAACCAATAATAAAAGAAAATTGGAGGGACAAAACTTCAATTTTTATATGTAATTTTCTTAATCTAATACGAGTTAAAACGGGAGCAACAAGAAACTCTAGTTACACTGAAAATATTAAAGAACCTCATACTCCTTATAAGATATGCTTATACATAGGTAACATGTTAATCTTTGGATCAAACTTGCATGTCATAAATGATGTAAAATCTATGTTGAGTGCAAACTTTGACATAAAAGACTTAGGAGAAGCTGATATAATCCTAGGTATCAAGATTACAAAAACTGAAAATGGAATTTCTTTATATCAATCTCATTACATAGAAAAGATTCTAAAGAAGTATAACTATTTCGAAAGTAAACTAACTTGTAAACCTTATGACTCTAATGCTAAATTGTTCAAAAACACTGGTGACAGTATTAACCAATCTGTGTATGCTAGTATCATAGGTAGTTTGAGGTATGCTGCTGATTGCACTAGACTAGACATAGCTTATGTTGTAGGATTACCATGTAGGTTTACCAACAGACCTAGCGTAGAACATTGGAATGCTATAGAACGAGTAATGAGATATCTTAAGAAGACACAAAATCTAGGATTACATTATCAAAGGTTTTTCGTTGTACTTGAAGGTTACAACGATGCTGATTGGAAGTCCCTCGCAGATGACTCAAAGGCTACAAGTGGCTATATTTTTAATATAGAAGGAGGAGTTGTTGCTTGGAAGTCCAAGAAAAAAACAATTTTAGCCCAGTCAACGATGGAGTTAGAGATGATAGCATTAGCTACTGCCAGTAAAAAAGCAAGTTGGCTTCAAAGCTTGCTGTCAGAGATCAACACCTGGAAAAGACCAGTACCACCCATACTAATCCATTGTGATAGTACTACAGCTATCGCAAAAGTTCAAAACCGTTATTATAATGGTAAGAGACGACAAATACGTCGTAAGCATAGTACCATTAGAGAATTTCTCACTACTGCTGCAGTGATAATGGATTATGTACGATCTGATGACAACCTTGCTGATCCTTTGATGAAAGGACTAGCAAGAGAGAAGGTTTTTAAAACCTTAGAAAGAATGGGACTCAAGCCTATTGAAAATTGAATTACTGTGAGGTAAACCCAACTTGGAAGACTGAAGATCCCAAGAAACAAGTTCAATGGGTAATAACTGATCACAAGGAATATGACGAGAATCATGCTAAATTATTAGGAGTTTCATTCTTATGATTCAGTGATTAACATGACATCTTGAAGCGTATGAGAAGGCTGAACTTTGTTCTTAATGAAATCTATTCTCGATATCAAGTACGGTACCTAGCTACAGAAGTACTCTTGATAGATTCACCTTTGTGAATGTGGAAGTTAGGGCTGCTTCCTATGGAATTCTGGGCAAATTCCTATAGTGTTCACTAAACTGGGATATACATGCAAGGCCATAAAGCATGAGCTATTTTAGAACTTCACTCAAATAATATTGTGTGTGCAATAGCATTAGAAGTAAAGTTCAAAACTACGAATTACTTTGTGGTACTTCAAACTATTGTCACTACGTAAAGGTTCAAGTCACCAGACACCTTAAGACTGATGTTAAACTACATCAACATGAATCCACTCCCTCTCTTTGTATTTTGGTTCAAACCAATAAATAACATTGTTTCTTCAAATTTCTTTGGCAACATATGACATTTAGTGATAACGGGTAAAGATTTTGTCAGTGCTAAGCATACCGAGTCTATAGAACAAGAGCGAAAAAGTGAGTTAGAACCAGAGTAAAAAACCAAATGAGCTAAAAAGAGAAAAGTAAACTAAGAACTAGAGAAAGAATGCGAGAAGAAAAAAAATCTCACAAAAAGGTTTGATAGCACCAACCAGAGGTTAGAAAGCTTCATTTTGAAAATACAGGTCAAATCTCAATTTGTAAGAAACAAAAACTAAGGGATATTGTTTTAAATGACAAGATTGCTAAAATTATTTATAAAAACATAAAATTTTCATAATCCTATTTGTGATAGACTGTTATAGTCACTAATAAACATCTATTAGTGTCTATAAGGCATGGATTTATCATTGATAGATGATAGTAATATATCAATATCTATGAACATCTATCAATCATATTATGTTATATTTGTAAATATTTTGATTATTTTTCTATATCTGAAAACCACCAAAAATTGTTGTAATATCCTTACAAAAGTCTAGGTAAGTTTAATAGAACTATTGAATCTCTCTCACATTCCTTCTCTCTCACTTTTTTTTTTTTTTTGGGTTTACTTTCTCTTTTGTCTCCTTGTGTATTAGGTAAATTAATTGTAAAAGCTTTCAATATATAAGAGGTGGGAACAAAAAATGATAAGAAAAGCTTAATTGTTCTTATATGCAAAAGGCTCATATTTCTTTAGAACACATTGATTGGAATGTGTAGAAAATTTATATGTGCTTTTTAAAAAGTCAAAGTGCTGAGATGAATATTCAAATTTATATGTCTATTAGTTCTTTTAGCTTATTCAATAGTTCTTTTTTTTTAAAAAAAAAAAAAAAACCAACTTTTTGTTTGATATGTTTTAACACGATGTGATATATATTAGTCTCCCTTATATATCAATTCATCACAAAATTTGACTATTCTCTTCCCAGTTATTTTAAATTAACTTTTATACAATTATCATTAAAGATAAAAAAAATATTATATTAGGTGAAAATTGAGTTTATATATATAATATAATGAAAATTTATGAAATTAACCTACTTAATAACTAATATTTCATAAATACTCTAAAATTTAATACTATTTCATGACTAGATTTTGACAATATTTCATAAAATTTTTAAAATTTTATATTCTCTCTCATATTTCAATTTTTGGATTTATAAAATTTAGATTTTGACAACAAAATTTAAATAAAAAGTATATGATTTCTTGGCTTTATTGACTATATTAGGATTTTATTTTTTAAAATATCATGAATTACATTATCTCTCATCAATTAATTTTTTAAATACTTAAGTCATCCTTTATTAATATAATTTTTTGGTTTTAACTTTGTTTTTTTATGTATTGATTTTGGTTATAATCATTTAGTGTAGAATATTTTTAATTAATATATTCCTTCATTATAGAAGAATTTATTTATTTTCTTTTATATATTCTAGGGTGTAAGAATATGGTTGAATTCAAATAATCGAAACTATCCAACCCATATTATAAGAGTTGGATTGGGTTAGGTTAAAATATGGATTGGGTTGGATTAAAAAAAATTGGATTTTTTTTGGGTTGGGTTGGGTCTCGAGTTGGAGGGTTGAAAAATTCGGTTCAACCCAACCCAATCCGAATTAATATAATATATATATATAAATAATATATAATCTTTGAATTTATTGTTTGAAATTTAAATCTAACAATTTTGAACTTTTATAACCATTAGAAACTAGAAAAGAAAAAAAAACTATACAACCCGACAACCCAACCCAATCCAATTCATATTTTACGGGTTGGGTTAGAAACTAAATTCGGTAACCCAAATAACCTGAAAATATGGGTTGGGTTAAGAATGTCTCTCAAACGGCCAACCAATCCCAACCCGATTTCACCCCTAATATATCCTAGCTAAAAATTGACAATCTATTAATTGAAATCTCAAGTATATGTCAAATATATTGAAAAATGTAAAGGGGCATTTGAACTTGTGGCAAAATTCATGACTTAATGCTTTTAATTTCGCAGGATTGACAAATTACTAAGTACAATCCAATTGAAATTTTTGAATGACCAAAATATTCTCATAGTTAAAAATGTGTAATTGTATTTGATTATCGTCTGATTATTATGTGATTGTCATCTTATTACCACTAATTATCAATGATATCAATTACTATTTGATTGTTGTTTGATTGCTATTTGATGGATATTATTATATAATCGTTAATGATATTGATTTACCATCTTATTGTTATTTAATTTAATATGATAAAATTTACTATCTACTTGCCTTTTTTTTTTATAACTATTGAGTAGTTTGATATCCTCCTTCTTTTGTCAATTATTAATTAGTTTCTGATTACCATCATTATTACTTTCCATTTTTTTTTTGTCAATTGTTAAGAATTTTTTCTATTAATATTATCATTGTTATCTATTTACCTTACTTTTTTTTTTGTTAATTTCCATTCAGTTTCTTATTATTTTTTATTTTTGTAATCTACATAACATTATCGATCATGTCATTGCCACTATGAAAAATGACCATTATTGGAAAACTTAACCACGACGACAAAATATTGAAATAGTGTCACTTAATTATTCTTTTATTGTCTTTTGAGTACCTTTTTTTTCTTCAAGATTGACATGTGATTGACATATGAGATTATTATATGATTGACATGTAACTGTTTTATAAATTGACCTAAAAAGTATACAATGTTGAGTAATTAAACTATTGAAGTAATATTGTTTTACTCAATTAATATAGTTTGTCTTCATTTGTACATGATTCCATCACACCATTTAAATAGAAAACAGAATCAGAAGGTATCACGTTGGAAAACAAGACACATTAAAATACCTTTTTTCCTAAAACACAGTAAGGAGAAAAAAAAGTAATTGACATGTGATTATCATATGATTAAAATGTGATTGACATGTGATTGATTATCATGTGATTCACATGTAATTGACATCTCATTATCATATAATTATCTTTTAAATTGATCTAAAAAATATAAAATGTTTAGTAAATAACCTACTAAAGTAATACTGTTCAACTCAATTAATAGGATATTGTCTTGCCAACTAACAGAAATCCAACTAAAATAATATAAAAATCAAATGTCAATCAAACTAAAAATTTAAACCATGTAAATATTCTTAATTTCATCAGTTTACGAACTGTAAACATAACCACAATGAAAAAAACACCTAAAATGTATAGAAGAAAAAAAATTGCAGATTGAAGAAAGAAATCAAACTGAAAAATAACTCATATTGCAAGATTGAAGAAAGCCCTAAAAAATTAAGTAATAAAAGACAAAATCATACCATAGCACCAGCAGAGATCAACGAAAACGAAATATACAATGACACGAAATCATACACGGTAAAAGAAGAAGATGATGTTGAGATCAACATAGAACACAAAAGGAGAAGAAAATCGTGCAAGAAATGGCAAAAGAAGGAAAGACTGTGAAATTGAATGAAGGAGACCGAAAATTGAAAAATTCGAAAACGGTAGAAGAAGAATCTGAGCAAGAAAAATATAGAAACTAAAGAAAATAAAATTTCTGAAATTCCAATATGGAAATGGTAGAAGAAGAAAGGAAAATGAAAGAAGAAAGAAAGAAAAGCAAAAGGATATCGAAAGAAGAAGAGAGGTAGAGGTAGTTTTGGAAAATTGGAAATATTTAACAAAATTAAATATATTAATTTAAAATATTGCCCTATCTGCCATTATTAAAAATGTCATGACACACATTTCTTAAAAAAAAAAATGATGTTGACACCTATTGCAATTTCTCAAATGTAAATATATATCACATATGTCATAATTTGTTTACAAATATAATATAAAACATACATATCAATCGCATGTATAATTCAATAATATAAGACCATATATTTTACAAATTGTCTTGTTTTTGTACGTATCAAATATACATAGTTTGTTTTCTTAGAAAATCGAATGCATAGTTTATATGCATCAAATATACCTTTGTATGATTAATTCTAAAAATAATATGTTTGGTTTTAAAAAAATTAGGTTAAATTACAAAAAAAATTCAATGAATTTTGTAATTTGTGTCAATAGTGCCCATAAATTTTCAAAAGTTTCAAAACTGTCTTTAAACTTTAAATTAAAAAAAAACGTTCAAAAATACTTTTACCATTAATTTTGGATGAAATCTGTTAAAATTTTACTTCAAAAATACCCCTAAACTACTGAAAAAATTTCATAAATACCTTTGAGCTTAAAAGAAATTGAAAAATACCATAGTCTTAAATTTATTTGACTATTAACACACAGTGATAGATCACGAATACAACCGATCTTTGAAGTTATTGTTGTAATTAACATACAGTTAATTGTCAAATAAAAATTGCATTTAACTATTAACACACAATGATAATTTGATAAATATATTAGTGTGAGATTTTTTTTTTGACTAATTATTGCTTTAGTATGTTTTAAGGAGAAATATTTATTTTTGAACTTCGTGAGATTTTGTAAAATTTTATGTTTAAGCAAAGTTTAAAACATCAATGTTGATGGATATATATTAAAGATCTTAATTTTACAAAGCTTCCATCTCAATGGATATTTCTAGAAAAAATTATAAAAAAATTTATTTATTAAATAAATATTTTATTACTTTTTGGTATTTATTTTTTGTGATTTGTGGATTTTTTTAAGATGTAATGAAACTATTGATTCACTCATTCTATCAATATCGAATCCATGAAAATGTGAAAATGTCGATAAAAATATCAACATATCGATAGAAATTTAAAACTATGGTTTTAACTTAAAAATTTTGATTTTAATCTTATTTTTAGTGCTAAGAAATTTGGTGTAAAAATTGGATTAATGATAGTATTTTTTTTTAGTTTAAAGGTATTTGTGAAACATTTTAATAGTTCAGAGGCACTTTTGAAACAAAAATTTAGCGGTTTCCATCTAAAACTGTAAGGGTATTTTTTAACCCTTTACGAAAGTTTAACGGCATTTTTTAAACTTTTGAAAGTTTAGGGGCATTCTTGACACAAAGTACAAAATTTAGGGGTATTCTTTATAATTTAGCCAAAAAAATGACAAAAACAAGGTCATTAGCAAATTTATTCTAAAAATAATGCATGAATATAAATAAATGACAAAAATAAACAAATTAAAAAGTATTGACAAAAATACATGTGGAATGGACTTGGTTCCCATTTCCACCTCGTCTTACTCATTACTGTGGGGCTGCCACATCAAAGGGTGGAAATCGCTGACCTTTCCATGTAAGATTTATGAATTTTATTACCAAATAATTTTTTATGATTGTTGCAAATATATCAATTATATTCAAAATATTAGCATATATAACAATATTTTTAAAAACTTGCAAATATAGCAAAATTTGCCAAAGTCTATCAATGGTAGAAGTTTATCACCAACAGATCATGTTGCAAAATTAAATATTGATCTATCACTGATAGACCTGTTCAGACGAGTTTATCGAAAAAATGTAATTTGTGGAACTGAACTTTGTATATTGATTTATATAGTATTGTGGATACAATCTCTAATATTTACTCATTTGATGCTTTCTCTTGAATGCAAATTAAAACTTAAAACTTCTTGTTCTTTGGTCTTCAGGAAGTTGTAGTTGCAAGTTGTATATTGATTTATAAGAACTTGCATGTCTTAAGAGCTTTTAGAAATTTGAATCTTCAATTTTTCAGAGCTTCAATTTTTCCTTCAACCAAAGATCTCTCAATTGAGTGACAAGATCTCTATTTATGGAGAAATTTCATGGCTTTTAGGTGGGGCTTAGACCCATTTGCTTGTTGGGCTTGGGCTTGAGCCCATTTGCTTTTTTTGGACTTGGGCTTGGGTTCATATGCTGACTGAGTTGGTCTTAGGTCCATGTGCTCGTTGGATTTGGACTTTGGTCCATTATCCTTGTTTTGACCCAATTTTTATATTTAGAACATAAATTTGGTTGGATATGTGAAAACTTGGTTACCCAAACCCAATCAAATTATAATTATTACAATTTTTTTAGAATTTAATTGACCAAAATTTCTTGTTCAACAAGACCATAAGAGTCTATTAATGATAGAAATCTATCATTGATAGACTTTACTATATTTATAATTTTTTTAAAATGTTGCTATATAGTTAATTATTATTCCTAAAATTATTACACATTATAATTATTCTAATTAGTTCTAAAGATGTCATTTGGTTAGTAAAATTTTTTTATGAATGCCCCATCTTACGTCTTGGATTCAATTCCCCCATAGCATAAATTTGTTTTTTTTTTTATTATTTTTTTGCAACTTATGTAAGTAGTTTTTACATGATATATATTTATAAAATAGAGTGTGATCAATGATTTTTCTTATTATGTTGTTTTGCTACATGTTTTTAATGTTTATAAACATAAATAAAATAAATAAAGTACTCCCTAAGCAATATTTAAAATTTTAAATTATTAAAAAAATTATTGTTAAACGGAAATAGGAAAAAATTATGTAAGTTATATATGAAAACTGACAAAAGACAATTTAATTAAGAAATGTAAAATTTAAAAAAATTAAGTTGGAAAAAAACTTAAAGTTTAAAGAAAAATTAAAAACAACGTTAAAAGTGAAAATATGTGTTGAGTAAAAAATTTTGACTAATTAAATTCAGTCACGTCATCACAGTAAATATTGTGATAATTATAATTTGATTGAGTTTTAGTAATTAAGTTTTATCATACTCAATCCAATTTAGGCCCTAAATATAAAAATTGGACCAAAAAGGATAATGGACTCAAGCCCAACAAGCAAATGAGCCCAAACTCAAGTCCACCAAGCAAATGGGCCCAAGCCCACCTAAATTCGTGGAAGTTCTCTATAAATAGAGACTTTTCCATTCATTTTAGAGATCTTTGGTTGAAGAAAAAAATGAATCTCTGAAGAATTGAAGACGCAAACTTCTAAAAGATCTCAAGACGTGCAAGTTCTTATCAACCTCGAAATCAACATCTTCTGAAAGATTGAAGACTTGGAAAATTAAATTTTGTTTGGATTCGAGAAGATTGAAGCTCAAATTGACTTGCAACTACAATTTTATGAAGATCGAAGACCAAGAAGTTCAAATTTTAATTTGTATTCGAGAGAAAGCATCAAATGAGTAAATATTAGAGACTCTATCAACTACATAAATCAATATGCAAAGTTCAATTACACAAATTACATTTCTTTGAAAATCTCATGTGAACAATATGTATGGTTGTAGTGGTAGTAGGTAGGTTTGTTAAAAAAACAATTGAAAAATGAATCACAACCGAACTAAAACTGAATCCATGTGGTTTGCTCGATTTTGTTTAAATTGAAACCGCTTCTTATGCGATTCATTTTAGTTTAAGACATTAAACCGATTCTAAGATCGAACCAAACCATAAAAGGATAAACGATCGTATTGAAAGCTAAATGATTGTACAACAGGGTAAACAATTACGATTGTTTGAAAGCTAAACGATTGAGTAAGAGGTTTAAATGATCGTATAGAAAGTTACACGATCGTGTTAGAGGTTGGACGATCGTATAGAAAGCAAACGATTATGTAGGAAGTTGTAGGCACACACATTTATGATATAAGTTGATTTAAAATTAAAACGAAACCAAAACGCATATGCAGTTCGATTTTGATTCGATTTGACACAGATGAGCGATTCGATTCAGTTTTATATGAGATTTTTTTTATTTAACGATACGGTGCAGTTTCAACTTCAAATCGAACCGAACCGAATTGTGAACACCCCTAATAGTAGAGGCGAGATGTGATGCCATGTGGGTAGAAATATTCGTGGACCCAGTCCACTATTTTTTTGGAATCTTTTTCTTCTCTAATATTTTTGTCAAATATTTTTCGTCTCCACTATATTTGTCATTATTTATTAAAATAACACTATTTTAAAAAAATATTTCCTCCATACTTTCTTGTTAATTCTTGTTTTCATTTATGAAGGTAAACATATGTTGGAATTAATGTCCTAAAACTCGTCGTTTGTAAATTACATTCAATAAAATGATTATTGAATCAAATAAACTAAGATTTCAAGGCCATCTTCTAAGCTTGAACTTTATGTAGAGACATAAATAATGTGGATCAAGTTCAAGTTCATAGCCTAAATGGTTTACAGTATATGAATAAGATTGGACACCTTATTCTAATAACATTATGGATGTAGTTTGATTTGTATTAAGTACAAATGATATGATCCCAAATCATTCATATAGAGACATGAAAGTGTGGGCATCCTATGTAAAGAGTTTGCATAAGATCAGACCATTAAATGTTTACTTTTACATTATAACATCGTTGGAGTTTTAAAACTGACTATTTCTTTTAATTAATTTAATGACCTAGGTAACTTAACCTTAATCTTGAGCTAACTATGAACTCCGGTTCACACATGATTATCCTTAGATCTGCATAGGGGAGGGCAGCGCATCAGCGCTGACCCAATATTCCTCTCATTTTAAGGGGTAAACTGGGTGGATGCTGGACAGATAGGGTACAAGATAAAATTTACCCCTGAGCTCTTTAGAGTCAGTAGATAGGTTATTCCCTTTTGCACTGAATCCATATCTTAAACAAAGGGCCCCACCCTCTTATTGGTTGAGAGGGATTCTGTTATGTAGGTTAGACCTTAAACCAGTTGTTTGGTAGAGGATCAATGGTACTTAAGGAACAAGAAGTAATATCAAGGGTAAAACAATAAATTGACCCAATTAAGATTACGAACATCCTATGAAAGGGTTAACTTACTAATTATGATTATATCAGGTGGACACAGATATATCTATAGCGATGAGAGTGCAACTACGAGACTTTTTAGTGGAATGACCTATTAGTTAACGAATGTGTAAAAGAGTTTAGTCAATTAATCACAAATCGTTGGAGCCAATTATCTAAGGTCCACTAGGTCCCTCTACTAGCTCATTATGGTAATAAATTTTAGAACATGGTGGTCAAATTAATTTTTAATGAGTTTTTTAGAAGTAAAAGATATTTAAATAAGATTTAAATATCGAAAAACTCGAATAGAGATTCGAATTAAATCAATTAGATTGATTGGAATTTGATTTAATATTGTTATTTTATTAATATTAATTAATTAGATTAACTAATATTAAATATTTTAAAATTTTAAAAATTGATTTCTAGAAAATCAATTTTTAAAAATCAATTTGAAATTGAATTTCTCGAAGAAGTGAGATTTTTTTCCATTCTCTTCACCTTTAATCACTACAAGAATTTTGACAATTTTCGAAGGTAAGAACCTTCGAAAAAACATTTAATAGTCCTTCTATATATGTTTTTTCGAAGGTTATTTCAACCTTTGAAATGTGTCGAAATAGATTCCGTCGAAAAAATCTAAAAATTTTTTTGAAGGTTTATTAACATTTGAAGATGAGTAATTCTCAATGGTTTACTAACCATTGAAAATTAGTAATTCTCAAAGGTTTACTAACCTTTGAAAATTAGTAACTATTGAAGATTTTACTAACCTTTGAAATAATTTTCAAAGATCCGCGTACCTTCGATAATGGTTAAATTATTCATTGAAAAATGTTTATTATCAAATGATTTTTTTCGAAGGTTTACATA
>JBBPDI010000023.1:28736843-28750978 GCA_037974545.1 Cucumis variabilis | reverse complement strand
CATATGAAGTTTTACCATGAGCGGATTGAATCCATTGGGCAAATATGGGTTCGATTAAGATTTGTTTTTCCGGAGTATATGCTATTTACTTTTTTTTATCTGTTTATACTCTTTATGTTAAACCCTTTAGGTAGGATACTTTTACAGGTACGGGCAAATATGAGGCAAAATATAATACGTATTTACAAATTTTAGAAAATCTTAATTAATTTATGATATTTTTAGATTTTTCCAATATTTCCTATATATATGCCTATAATTCATAATAATTTTTTTTTATTTTTAGTATTTAAATCAAAGTAACATTTATTTATTTAATTCATATATGTTTAATAACGATTTTCCTAATAAATGGCTTAACATATTTTCAACTATTGGATTCTTTAGATTTTATAATATTTTTTAATTCAAATATTATATTATAACCCGCAAACACTAATTCACTATTTTACATAAATTGAATTCAAGTATTATTTATATTGTAAGTTATTTATAAAAAAAAAATCAGATAATACATATAGTTTTACCATCTCTACAATTTTGCTGAGTGTGATTATACACTTATTTTATTTGGTTTTTTATTAAAAATGTAATTGGTTGTACCTCTTATATCAAATAATTATTTTTTTCATGTTCTATTTTTTAATTACATTTATATTTATATTTATTTTAATTAGATTTTTTATTTTGTATGTTACTATTTTTTATTGAAGCCTTATTTAGCGTAATATTATGTTGGTTTTCTTGCATTCAGGGGCGGATCAATTAAGGGTCCAGGGGGCACGTGTCCCCTCTCACATTTTCGGTTTTTGTATTTTAATATTAATTTTGAAGTGTTAAATTACAATATATATTAAATAATGTTCGTTTTTATGATATTATGTCTTTGGTATAGTGGTTGTGTCCCCCCTTTTGAAGATCTAGGGGTTTCAAGTCCCATCCACTAGAACTAATTTTGTTTAGTCAATAGTGCCTCCCTACATATGATTTCTGGATAGCATTATTTGTGATGGCTTTACAACGGGTAAAGATTGTGGTGGATTGTAGATGAATTGAATTGTTCTAATAGATTCATGATTACTGTGCGGTTGATGTATACGTTCCTTTATCATCTTCGTTTCAAGGTTTAAAGACTGAAAGAACCTGATTAGGAACGAAAGTGTGAAAGAACCTAATTACGAAGTAAATGGATGTGAAGTTGTGCAAAATTTTGTGCGAAAGTCGTGCGAAAGCAAATGGCGTGTGAAGAAATAGGCGTAGAAGATGAAGAGATAGGGAACAAAATGAAATCGGTGATTTGACGGTGAAGAAATATCCGAAAAAGATGAAGAGATGGGTTTCAAATAAAACGAAAATTTCTTAGGATTTCAAATGGAACGAACGAAGCAACCGACCGAAGTTTAAGAATGATTTGAACGTTTGCAGAGATTTGAACATTAGCAGCGGTTAGGTGGAGCTTCCCATTAATGGCAATATGTATAATTTTATGTTTTTGGGAAGAAATTATATTTTCACAGGGTTTGATTGTACGTGGATGTGTTACTTAATTACATGGTATTTGAGTTTTAGGGAACAATTGTATTTAGGACTCAAGTTTTTCAATTGAGTAGGAGCATTTGAGGCATTGTTCCATCTTTTTTTTCTTCAAATTTTGATTTGTTTTTCTATTCTAACAATTTAGAAATAATGTTATTATTTTTTCAAAGTAAACCTCATAATTTATCATTCTTCTTGTTAGCCCCTTGATTTATATGTAATGCTACAGCGACTTTGGATCACGTTTGCCAATTCGTAATGAAAATTGATATAATCGTAATAGCATTTTGTTGATAGATCAATCATAATGGTTCACAATCACAAACATATTTGAATTGCTTTAATCATGTTTAGTTGGAATTATGAATCAATCGCATTTACTATTACTATTATAGTTTATTGTTATCATTATATTTACAATTGAACATATTTTTTTTTATATTTATACGACAATAAGATCTATAATGATAACATTGAAAGAGTAAAGAACATCCTAACAAAAGCAATTAGAATCTAAAACATTCTAAACACATCAATTTGTTTTAAAGCCAAAGACGAGAATTGAGTACTTACATTGATATAGCTCAAAATTGAATCTTTCTACAGTTGATTATGATCACAGACACATCGTGGACTGCCACTAGAATTTCACGACTAGTCTTTGACCTTAGAACGATTTGTAGAAACCAATTTGTGATGAATTTGGATAAACTTTTGCAGTGGAGAGAGAAACAATGTGTTCTATTTTTTTTGAGATTTTTCATTCCATCGTCAAGAAGAATGAGATTGTTTAAGAGCTTGACTTTCAATCTCATTTAATCTTAGTGGGATTAGTGTTAAGTTTTATGACATTAACCAAACCAATCAAGTAGTCTAATCACATAACCATCAAATGTTGGGAAAACCCACTAAAATGAGTTAGTTGACTGTTGACTTCCAAAGGTTAGCTATTTTGACTTTTTCCAATTTTTTTAAAATATACTTTATATATTAATTAAATCAAAATTAATTAATTTATAAAAAATTTTAACATTTTAAATAATTAATACAACCATTTAATTAATTTTAAATTTTAAAATCCAAGCATTAAATTCTCGCTAATCTCAATTATTTAAACTCCCTCTGTTTAAATCAATATTTAAATATATTTTAGGGTTGTCAAGAATAATAATAAATTATGAGTTTTACTTTAAAAAATATCAAAAATAATTTTAAATTGTTAGAATATCAAAACATAAAAATTAGAAAATGAAATAAATGAAATAATCTCTTAAAGACCCCTATCCAATATGAAAAATACAATTGTTCACCTAAACCCAAAATACACTGTAATTGCAATAACATATACTACATAAATTTTTTCCCAAAAATATAAAGATTAGAAAAGTTGCCATTAATGGGAAGCTTCATCCATTCCTCTTCCTCTTCCTCTTCCTCTTCTCCTTGTTGACAATTTCGCAGAATTTTGATTCAATTTTCAAAAACACGGAAGAGAGTCATGGTTTAATCAGCTCTGGCAAGAAATCATGAAATTCGATGAAATTTCTTTAGGTCAAAACCTCTCAAACTTTCTCAGATTGAACAACCGCAGTGATGATATTCGACAAGAATCACCAACTTCTTCTTCAATTCATCAAAGAATTCACCACAACATTTGACGAAAAAAATGGGGACACAATGGACTTCTTTTTCAATTCTTCTCTCACTGTGTTTGTCTCTTGTCGGCTGCCACCTCTCTCAATCTCCTTGTTTTCTTTTATCTAATAAAACCTAAAAGAAGAATATTCAAATAATTGCAAAAATATCATTGAGGCATAATTAAATTCTAAAATTTAAATTTAAATTGTTATTAAAAAATATATTCAAATTTAAATTCAAATTTTTATTAAAAATATATAATATGTATTATTTAATAAATTGTTAATAAATGGTTTAAAATAAAACAAATTTAAAAATCTTGTATATATATTTGTCATTGTTATAGGAGAAGTTGTTGCAATCTTGTCTAGCAACAAAATAAGTTTAGTTAAGATTTATCAAATTTGAATGTTGTTTGCAAAATACATTGTTTTTGTGTTATTTCCAACATCATGTCACATTTTTTGAGCTATTCAAATACACTATATTTGGAATATATAAATTATCATGTATTCAGACGAATGATACTATATCATGATTACCAAATTTTTTACTTTTTTATGTGTCCCAAATCTGTTGTTTGTAATATCATTCATACTTGACATATAGTACGTTTGGAAAATCTTAATTCCATTGGTTATTATAAAGTTTGGTGAGTTAAATGACCATGATTATGATTCAATGATACTATTTAGGAAATTGTTATTTTCTTTTATGGAAGGAAAGTTTCCTTGTTTAATGCATCATAATTATAGGAGTAAATAACAAATAAAATCATTTTATGGAAGAATCCTTAAATGAACCATTCTATGGAAGTTTTAATTTCAATTTATTATTATGTTAAATGAACCATTTAATATGAAGTTGTTATTATATCAAATGGTATTGATATAATATAGGAAATAATTGTTACATGCATAATTATAGGGAGGATACAATGTTAATATGAAGTTGTTATTATATTAAATACAAAATTTTAGGGAATGATACAATTTTAAATTCAAATCTTGGAGGTCTTCCAACTAAACTTTTAAAATAAAATGATAAAATAAATATTTATTACTATATATATATAATCCAAAAACAATGAAGGATAAATATGAAAATTTGTGTATTTGTATGATATAATAAAATGTTACTAAAACTTAATCAAACCTTAAGAAACGTACAATGAATAAATTATATTATCAATCATTATATGAAAAATTATGTATTTGTATGATATAATAAAATGTTACTAAGAATTAACCAAAGCTTATGAGAAACGTACAACGAAGAAATTATATTATCAATCATTTTATGGATAACAAAAAGAGTATGAATTAAATAGCTATTATTATATATATTTTAATAAAAATAAATTTTTTATAATTTGATTTGAAGCCAACAAATCTAAAAAACTGGTATAAATTGAAGGCATAAATTTAGGATATGTTGGTTAAATGAGATCAATCCCGAAAATAAATATTTATTTAATATTTTTAAAAAACTGAATGATATGCAAATACATTGTATTCATAGTTATGTGTTATATTCCATTATTTTATTCTACACAAATACACTGTATCTGACAAAAGTGAGTTTCAGTCTATGAAGGAGTAAAATCGATTGAAAAATTGTCAACTTTTGACGGTTTTGCTAAAAATCAAAATATTTTTGGGATTTGCTATTTTTCAAATTGTTATTTATTATTTTGTCATTCTCACGGTTATCTTTATATTTTACTCTTTTTAATGTCAATTCATTAAGTATATCGAATATACCTAATGGGTTGGACTTAAGGCATAACACATTACATAAGTGTATCAGCAATGCACAGCGTAAGAGAGCATATTTGTACATTTTCAATTATGATCGAGTTTTAACATTTTTGCAAAACCAAAAGTTTTGCAAAACGAGTTCTAATCTAAGAAAGTATTTTAGAATGCCAAGGTCTTTGAGTTTGAAACAAGTATGGATGTGTTTCTTTATGAGGTCAATTTGGGGTGTTAAGGGACCGGTAATGATTATGTCATCCACATATACCAAGGTTAAGAATGAGTCTCCTTTTCCTTTGACAAATAATGAATAGTCTGATTTTGACTACCTGAATCCAAGATTTATTAAAGTGTTGGAGAATTTGTCAAACCATTGTGTCTTAAGGCTTGTTTCAAGCCATATATTGATTTATTGAGCTTGCACACAAGTCTTGTGTGAGATGAGGTAGGGATGGTGTGTTTGTAACCCAAAGGTAAATCCATGTACACAACATTTCAAATAGGTCTCCATTGAGGAATGCATTATTGACATCTAATTGTATTAGAGGCCAATTAAGAGAAGCGACAAGTTTTAGAAGGACCTTGACAGTGATAAGTTTGGCAACTGGGAAGAAGGTCTCCATGTAATCTAGGCCTTCTTGTTGAGTGTATCCCTTGGCAACAAATTGGGCCTTGTATCGTTCAATTGATCCATCAATTTTATGTTTGATTTTGTAGACCCATCTACATCCAATGGAATGTTGGTCTTTTGGTAGGGGAATTGTTGTCCATGTATTATTTTGTTCCTTAGCTCATAATTCATCATTCACGGCTTGTCTCCATTGTAGATGAGGTACAGATTGGAGGTAGTATTGTGGTTCATATGTGGATGAGATGGTTAGGACGAAGTGTTTGCAAGTCTGGGAAAGTTTGTCATATGAGAGGTAGTTTTAAAGTAGGAATTTGTAGTTGGAGGGTAAGGGTTGGTTTAGTAAGAGGCTACAATGAAAATCTTGTAAGTATAATGGGGGTTTGGAGACTCGAGAGAACTTTCTAGTTGCCAAGTTGTCAAGAGGGGGGGTGTTGGTGTTTGTATCAATATTTTATACACTTCCAACGTTTGTGTCAGCAGAAGTTGTAACCGTTTCTTTAGTAATGTTTGGTTCATTGTTCATAAAAATGTCATCTTGATGGTTGAGTATATTGGTTGTTTGATCCCTTGCTTCATATGCTTGTGGGATATTTGGTTGGAAGGCTAAAACATTCCTTAAGAGAACCAAATCTGGAAAGGGATCAATGATTTCATCAGTATGAGTAAGTATATAAAAGGGAAAAATATGTTTATAGAAGGTGACATCCCTTGAGACAAATACTCTTTGATGTTGAATATTAAGAAGTTTGTATCCCTTCATTCCTAGTGGATAATCAATGAATACGGCTGGAGTGACACGTGGATGGAATTTAGATCTGTCTAGTGTATGGGTGGATGCAAAACAGAGACATCCAAAGGTTTTGAGAGAGTTGTAATCCGCTTGTTGACCAAAAAGGCAATAGTGAGGGGTTTGCCACTATATGATTGATGAGGGTAATCTGTTGATTAGGTAGACAGTAGTCATAACACAGTCTTCTCAAAATATTATTAGCACCGTGATTAATAAAATAGAGCTTGTGAGACATTTAATAAGTACTGATGCTTTCTTTCAATTATGGAGTTTTGTTCAGGGTGGCTAACACATGAGTATTGGTGATGACTTCTTTTGGCATTGAAGGATTCAGTAAAGGTTAGTTCTGGAGCATTGTCAGATCGAAATTTCTTTACAGTGACTCAATTGGTTCTCTATGAGTTTGAAGAATTTTGGGATTATGGATAGTACATCTAACTTTCTTTTAAAGAGATATATCCATGTATATCTTGAAAAATCATCTACAAGTGTTAAGAAATATTTATGTTTACCTCGAGTGAGGGATTGGTAGGGACTCTATATGTCACAATGTAAAATATCAAACATTTTATTGCATATATGATTGTTTGATTGAAATGGTAACCTTCTTTGTTTAGCTAAAGGACAGACTAAACAAGGGGTATTGTCTTGAGAAGTTTCAAAAGATATCACATCTTTCAAGATATTTATAAGTTTGCAAGAGGGGTGGCCAAGTCTATTGTGCCATATATGAGATGATATACATGGTGCAGAAACAACATTACAATGATGAAAAGTAGTAGGCAAGATAAAGAGTCATTCCTGTAGTTTAGCTTTGTCAATCAGACAAAAATTATTAAGAAAGTGAACTTTGTAAGGTGATTTCATAGTCAAAACCATGAATAACGAATAAAACTTGCCCATATATTTTGAGAAGTTTAGAAATTCAAAGAGGAAGGTGAGTCTTTAAGGAGGAATGATGCTTGAAGACAAGCATAATACAGAATGATGCTTGAGGACAAGCATTATTCTAAATTTGGGGGGTGTGATAACTTGTAGAAATACAAGTTATTATAGCCTCTTTTATTAGCATAACGAGACCAAAACGCATAAGAAGAGGATCAAAATGCGTAACTTATATTTATAAATATACTTTACATAAATATTTATAAATATACTTTACATGAGCATCATGTCTATTTTACGCGGTTTTCAGTATCTAAACGCAGGTCTATGAACAAAGGAAGAAGTTAGCAAATCATAGAGCCTCTCACGAGAAGAATAGGGGAGAAGACCAAATCACAACACGATGGAGAATGCTGAGATTTCAGAATTTGCAAAGGGATGAGGAGTAGTGGTTTGGAAGAGTGAGGCTCATTGTTCAACTTCTTGAACTACTAGGGAGAATGATTTTCTGTAGTGTAGGTTATGGTTCCATAAGAAGCAATTGAGTGCGGATTTAGGAGTAATATTCGTTAAGTCCCATGAGGAACATTATCATAGGTTCTATTTGAAAATGGGCTTGAAGATCTTTGACTCCTCCACATGAGCATTTTATACACGAGCATTGAGGACGATACATAGCAAGTTCGTTCCAAAGAGTCTTGATTTCGGCAAAGTAGGTTATGACAGAGTGTTGATCTTGAGTCAGATTTGATAGTTCTCGACATAACTAGAAAATGCAAGGTTGGTTCTTTCTTTGGTACCTTTGTCGAAAATCTAATCATACTTCTCGGGTTGAATCCACAAAAACAAATGCTGGAGGAAATTTCTTTTGAAACAGAGTTCAAAATCCAAGCGGTGACAATGCTATTGTAGATGATCCAGGAGATTCATAGAGTATTGGTAGGGCAAAGTAGGCTTCCGTCAATGAAGCAGACTTTGTTTTTTACGGTGAGGTCAAGGATGAATGCTCTCGATTTTAGGAAGTGTAATTTAATTCAATTAGGAGATCAGAAACAAAGATTATGTTTGTGCTATCCGAATGATGAAGATAGTATGGTTTTTCATACATTGCGATGACGGTAGGAGGCGTTATAGTAGGGTTGGTTGTTGAAGATGAGCCTTCGAGAGCACCAAATGAAAAAGGTTGAAGAGTGGTTTTGTCTCAACCATGGTGGTGATTGAGGGAGGATTAATTCTCAATTGATACCATATTAGAGCAGAGAATAAATAAACCATTTTCTTGATTTATTAATGATGAATGTTTGGGGGCATATAAATAGTCAATTGATACCTTAGTTATTTGTAATTGAATAACAACTTCATAACAACATTAAAACTAACATTGAACTACTTTAATAGAAGTTACAATAGCGAAGTTGGTGAGGATGCGAAATGTTGGACGAGGGGGGATGGTACAAAGGGAAAAGAGAGGGATATGTGGAGAATGAATTCATTTGTGGAAAGAAGATGAAAGTTGGTGTTTCTATTTTTTTTTTAAATAATCTTAATAAATCTTATATTAAGTGTATCGGTTGCATAAACTAATGGAGTTATATATTATATAACTCAGTGTATAGTTATAATTAAAGTATATTAACAATATATTAGAAAAGCATATAAGCATATCAATCAAGTGCTTCATTATCATATACATCAATCAATCAAGCGTACAAGTCTATATCAATCGTGTGTTAGCAAGACTTCAATTGTATTAAGTGTATTATTTAATCAATTGAGTGTATCAACGATACATCATAACTCATCGAGTGTATCAACAATACATCATAACTCATCGAGTGTATCAGTGAAACATAATGAGTGGATCAACATTACACCAAGTGCATCAAATCAATCAAATTTATAGTGAGGCATAACACAAGTGTTCAGTGATGCAGAGTGTGAGAGCATATGTGTAATTTTCCATGTTCAAATATGGGTTGGACTTAAGTTTTGACATTTTTATAAAACCAAAAGTTGTGTGCAGTGGATTTAGCTAATTTATTGCACCTATATTGATAAATCTGCAAGAAAAAACTTAATTAACTATATTTCACTCCTAATTCTTTTAGATTATTAATATACGTGAACACTAATACTAAAAAAACTAGCGTTTAGTGAAATTTGGAGTTCAAAATTTAAATCTTGAAACTTATAGATCGGATTGAAACAAAATTCAAACTTCAAAGATAAAATTGTGGAACTTTGAAGTTGAAGTTAAAATTGTGGAACTTTGAACTTCAAAGATAAAATTGTAGAACTTTGAAATCTACAAACAGTTAGATTGTTATGAAAAAAAAATTGAAATCAAGTTCAAATTTTAAGAA
The DNA here is from genome assembly GCA_037974545.1 of Cucumis variabilis. Classification (NCBI taxonomy): domain Eukaryota; kingdom Viridiplantae; phylum Streptophyta; class Magnoliopsida; order Cucurbitales; family Cucurbitaceae; genus Cucumis; species Cucumis variabilis. The sequence continues at coordinate 28,741,378 of JBBPDI010000023.1, read as the reverse complement.
CTATTAAGAACTAAAATGTAACATTTTTTAAACATGAAAAAAAATAGAAAATAGACACAAATTCTAATAAAAAAATGTATTTTTCTCAAAATAAATTAATTATCATTTTTCTATTTTAAAGATAAAACAAACAAAAAAAAATGTTAACATAAATGAATGAGAAATGGGAAAAATCAAATGTTAAATACAAAATAAAAATAATAATAACAATTAAATTTGTTTAATAAGTTGTGTTTAAAATATAGTTATGAATTTTGAATAGTCTTCTATCAAATTTATGTTCTTATCAATTTAATAATTGTCGTCCATCTATTCCATATGATTTTTAAATACATGAACACATCATATATAAAATTTAAAATTGTTTCAAGTCTTGTAAAATAATTCAAAGTTTATTTTGTATTTAATTGGTCAATTCATTTTTTAAAATAAATAGTTGAATATTCAAGAATTTATTAAATGTAACACCTTCAAGAATTAAAATTACTGTCACCTACTTATTGTTTTGGTTCCACAAAAACATATGAGTTTCCCAAGGTTAATTGAGAACTATTATACTATAATCACATTTATCAAAGGAAGATACCTAGAACATGTATATTGGGATTAAAGAAGATCCTTTGGGATTTGTGCTTTATTCAAATTGAAGAAACATATCCAAACTTTATTTTCACGCAAAGCTCCAAAAATGGAAATATAAGCATAAAGAAAAGGCAAAAAGAAAAATAACTAAAATGTCATCAATTTCATGTTGTATTAACCTTATAGAACTTAACTTAGGTTTTAAGGTTTAAGCAATTCTTTGGATTTTACGACTTCCCTCTTCTTGCTTCAAATGTTTAAACTTTAAAAATTTATATCATAATTAAAATAATTAATTATTATAAGTGAATCAATTTAAACACCACTTTAGGAATTCATTTTAAATGTCTTCTATTATTTTAATAAACTTATTTAGAAAGAATTATCTGGTAACCTTTTCTACTACACAATTATCGTTACTTCAGTGAATTTGAATTGATCTTAAATGAAATCAAGTAAAAGTAGTTATAAATATTTAATGGAAGATCTAAATTGATTCACCTTGAAGTTTAAATGGGTACATTTCTTAAATTTGAAATTAGAGCTTTGCTCCCATTATTAGGAGCCTGTGCCTACTTCATGGTCCTAACTTACAAGACACCACGAAGTTGTGGTATTAAATTTCACCAAAAGTTTGAACTTCAAATAGAAAAACCACTTTCGGTGGCACATAAAACGTATTGCTAGAAGTAAAAAAAAATGTCACTAAAAGTATTAGCAATGTTGAGCCACGCGGTAAAAAGTGTTAAAGGCTTTCTATCGATCAAATAATATTTATAAATCACCAATCAAGAATTTCAAATAACAAGTAGTATCGGTAGCTTGAACAAGGTCGAACCACAGGGAAGCGCAAAAGATTAGCTCATAAAACCGTGTTTTCAATTGGTAAACGAGGGTTGGTGTGGAAGAATAGTTGGATCAATGGTCTTAATAGCCTAACTAGCTAAGCATGGAAAGTCAACTGTACCTAACATGCTTGACTTATTGCATTACGCTCTAGCGATTATGCTAGAATATATGAATGCTTGATTTCCATCCTTGTCTAATCAGACATTCAGTATAATTTTTCCTAGGTTAATAGAAGTACTACTATTTGTTATAAACAACAAATTGCAAGTCTATCTAACCTTCTACTTCTTTAAGATTTAACCATAATTTCATGTCACATATTATATGTTAATCTAAAGCATTTAATCATATAATCTCAAATTATTTGTTAGATAAATATGAGAGAATATAATCATAAAGTAAGTAAACCAGCTAGAAACCCATAGTCAATATACATATTTCTGTTAAGAGCAAATCTTCCAAAGTTACATTTTATTTTGAAATCCCTCTAGATGGAGAAGATTGATTCAAAGCTTTATCTTCATCGATTACATGAGGAAAAAGGAAAAAAAAATACAAGTGGAAGAGAAAAAAAGAAAAGAAATTCGATTGGGAGACGAATGGATGATGCTCTAACCCTAAAAATTAAGATACATAGATAGATAGATAGATAGATAAAATAATTGATGGAGTGCTACAATGCTTGGCACTTCTTGTCGAAGCGATGAGCATCGCGATGATTCGCCTATCGGTATAGGCACCTGGCTAACGCAACAATGCTTGCTTTACGCTCCAAAGGCATTTTTGTAACTTGATATGATTCTATCCCAAACTGGTCTGATTTAACACCGTTTTGCTCCAAATGCTTCATTCTACTCATAAACACTAATTAAATTTAAATTAGACAATTAAGCATATTAAACAAGGGAACAACCTAAAATTAAGAAGAGTAAAATAGCACATTTCAAATGCTATCACCATGCATTGCTAAGAATGTTGTTGTAATCATGTAGCTAATGTTTTAGTGACATATTATTCGCCACACACCACTAAAATACAACTTTTTTGACATGAATGTGTTACTAAAAATTCACTTTTAGCAACATGTTATTTGTCGCTATTTTGTCTTATACAGGGACGTTGCAAGTTTGTCACTAGAAGTTAAGTTTTAGTAATACATAGGTTGCTAAAAGTGAATAAACAGTCATTTCAAGTATTTTTTTACCCTATATGTAAGAGTTGGTAAAAGTATTTTATTAATTTTAAAAATAATATTCAGTTTAATATATAAAACTTGTTATCATTACTATAAAAACTGAACTATAATGTCAGTCGAAAACTGACATTATATAGCTAGTGGCTAACATCGAAGAAGGCTAACTAACCATAACCATATTATGTAGATATATAGTAAAACTAATATGACATTTGTATACATAATTTAACTTTCAAACATATTGACTTCGATAATGATACTTTATTATATTTGTAAATATTATATTTGAAAACAATCATTTCGGTCTTTTTAAGAAAAAAAGAGTAAACATGTTTGAATTTCTATTTTCTCGTTATTATTTGTCAAATTGTTAAATTTCGTTATCTCATATCGATTTTCTCTTCCCTCTAAAATTGCAAGTTTGAGAAAATGTTTTGTTGCATTTTAGATTTTGATTGAAAATCGCTTGAAATTCTTCCAATGGTTTTTACTACTTATCACCATTTTGTAAACTTGCATTAGATTGAAAATTTTTCTTGTAATACTTTTCGATTTAGCTAATGCCAGTCGATACTATGTAATTGTTTTAAACTTTTCTCTCTCTTAAAAAATTAGAACATGTATTTGCAACTAATATGCTAGATAAAATAAATTATTAAACTATTTTTTTTAATATGATAAAAAATTAGGACATTTTTAAAAATGGTAAAATAAATTAAAATATTTACAAGTTATAGCAAATTTTTGAATTCTATCATAGATAGTCTTCTATTACTACACTATCAGTGATAAAATTTGCTATAAGTTGTAAATATTTTGTAGAATTTGCTATTTCTAAATTTTTTTAAAAAAAATTCAAAACTCACTGTCGAAGAAAAACTAAAACTTCCAACTTAGAAAGTTCTAGAACTTCCTAACTTAGACAAAACAACTTTCGAAACCAAATGTAACCATATAAATTCTACTAATATATAATCTCAACATAGTATAAAATAGAGAAAATTCCATGTTTCAACCTCAATTTTAAGTCAACAGTTATCTCAATGTATTATATTTATAAATTAGATTTTTGTTTGGATGATCCAATTTAGAGTTGTTAACGTAGAAGGACCAAATTTTAAAAAGTCAATAAATTTTAACTTTTTTTATTGATAACATAGAGCACTATTAGATTAGAAATGTCCCTTCGGTGGTGAAACAATAGTTAAGTGTTCAAAAAAATTAATAACTCGTGCAATCTAGATTATCCAACCCAAACCGTAAAGATTGGGTTGGGTCTAGAAAATTCGAAGGAAAAAGAGTTGGATTACCAGTTTGGGCAGGTAAACTCGAGACCCGGTTATATATCCACAAACTTCTCTTTACCTCCACATTCCCTCTCCACCAACAAAGATCCTTGTTGTCGCTCCAACCTCTGTCCATCTCCTCCAATTTCTTCGATCACACTTGTTACTCTCGTGGAAACTACTCCATTGATGATGCTCTCTCCATTACACTGCTTCATGACTTACCTGCCTCCACTAATCCTCATATCCCAAACCTGAAGCAACCAATTGCGCACAGGTGTCTGAGTTGATTATTGTAACAAAGGTTGATACCAAAGTACAGGGAGTAGTGATGGCGATGTGGAGAGTGGTGATGGTGGTAAGGTTGGGTGAGGATTGAAGTCAATGGAGAGTTGTCGATTAAAGGGAGAAATTGAAGAAGAAGGATTTAGAATCTGTTTGGTCTTATGGTGTATTTGGATTACATTTTTTAATGTTTAATTTAGAAAATAAGCTATTTTGAACAAAAAAAAAACTAAATTGTTTGAAAGCCATCCAAAATAGATTTGGAAAATTATCAAAAATAGGATAATTTTGAAGGGTATAAAGAGTTTTGGGATGGATTTTAAAAAAGATGACTTTTA
>JBBPDI010000023.1:28692930-28722188 GCA_037974545.1 Cucumis variabilis | reverse complement strand
GGTTGGATTTTAACAAATTCACATATCTCTTACCTTCACAAACCCACAGCTGGATTTGCCTCCAAACCATAGAAAGCAGCCGATTACAAGTTGGAGTGTCTAAGTGTCCAGCACATTGTCTGATAGTGCTTCTTCTGTCGTGATTTAGACATCTAGCTTTTAACGGGTGAAAAACAATAATAATAGATAGAATAGCAATGTCCAATTTACTTCAAGATAGCCTGTAACAGGATGAAAATACCAACCCAAAGTTCTAACAAAGTCCTTAACTACTAGATTCAAGTAAGTTCTTAATTCAAATAAAATGACTTCATATATATAATCCCAAAATTTTGATAGGATCAAAAAAATATGTTTAAATTGTAGCTATATCAAACTTATCCCACATATATGTGTTGCCCCAATGTTTTCTCCACACGAATCACCTAACAAAAAAAAATCATTATCTAACTCTAACAATAAATTAGTTAAAGAACTAAATAAATACATAATTCACAAAGTAAATAAATTTTTTTTACATAGTTTGACTTCATCATCAGGCCATGCTATAATAGTGTCCACAACATCGTCAATAACAACAATGTCAGAGGTAAGCCTCCATAAAAAGGAAGTTGGTATTTTCACATATGGGGATTGTTGGTATTTTCACGAATTGCATTGGGGCCAAGAGGAACATGGTGAACAAGAATTGGTGGATTATTGGAAGACCATCTATCTTCATCAATGACTTATCCTAAACCAACCCAGTCTAGTAGCAAACACTTATGGAGAGTGTTGGTAGTAACACTCTTTTTCAACTATAATATGGTTAGAAAAATCTCAAACATAAATAAACTTATGGGTAAAAATAAAATCATTTACCTATTTAACCATAGCATGATTGAGTACATACCTTATATAATGCCATAAAACTCCCTTTTGCCTGCTAAAACCTTGGTCCAACTTAGCAAATAAAGAAAAAGAAAAAAAGAAAAAAAAAGATATTTGACTAAAAATTTAAGTATTAAAAAAAAGACAAGATATTTGCCTTATTATAATATATGTTATTGAAAGACTAATTTGTTGTAGTGTATTTCTCCAGGATAACCCAAAAACTACTCCATAGAATCACAATCACATTCAAAAGACAAACTCGCTATTAACAGAAGCTTCAGAACTTTTTTCTTTGCATACACATTTTGCCACTACAAAAACCCAATCAAAACAAGAACAAACACTTCTTCCAATCAAGTTCTTCAAAGAAAAAGAAAAAAAACTTCCCACTTCAGCAAAGAGCCACGAAATCAAACACTACATCAGAAAAGAAACAGAATATCTCAAGTAATCCACAAAAAAAAAAAAGCAATAGAAGAAGAGACAATAAGACATTTAATTTAAATCACTAGCATTTGCAGATTGAAAGATAAGCAGCAACCAAGCAAAAACAAAGGTCATAGTCATAGAAAACCTCAAATTCTTAGGTTGAATTAACTAAAACTTTTAAGAAGCTAACATACAATAAGTACTAGTGGTCTAGTGGTAGAATAGTACTTAAGTCAATTTCATTCTGTAACATTGATCGGAATGTCTGAGTCAAAGGAAAGGGTATTTTTTCTATGATAAGGATATAAAATACACCATTAGATGCAAACAAATTGAGGTTGAAAGAAAAAGGTGTGCATACAATTAAGAAAAAGAAAAACACATATGATGACGACTTTAACAAAAAAAAAAAAAATACATGTATGGACATACAAATATCTCACATAAAAAGTGTGCATACAATTTAGAAAAATAAAAACACATAATTGCATAAAAATAAAAGATAACAAATCGTTGACATGAAATTTAGTCACAAATGATGAAGTACACAAAGCTGATTTATATACAAACGATGGAGTACACGAAGTTGATTTATACACAAAAGATGTAATGAAGATTTATACAAAAACGTTGGAGTACACAAAGGTGATTGCGTGTTATTAAGGGGTTTTAATATAAAGTTAGTACTTAGTAAGTAGAACACACAGATCATAATCATGACATTTGCTACACACCACTTAGCTTTTTTTTTTTTTGCTTCAAGCAAAGATATTTTATTTTAAGCTCTCAAGATATGAAAATACACATCTCAACCTCAAATAGTAGGTAATGAAGTTGTATAATTCAAATATTTTTTAGAATTAAATTATATAATAATGATGATGAACAACATCACCTTTGTTTATAATTCATTTTTTTTCAAAGATAGTCACCGGTGGGCCTAAAGTTGAACAACGAGGATCTTCTCTTTTCTTATCATTGACACAAACAAGTACCCTAAAGAAACATTAGCAAAGAAAAACAATTATATAGAGCACGATCAGGATAGACGAGAAATACCTGGAAAAGGATCTTAAATAAAAATCATTGATGAAGATGTGGTGTTTTCTTCAGTCAGGCAAATGTATGACAAAAAATGCCATGGGAGACCATAATATCGAAGATAAGTTCTCTCCTTACTGCAACATTCCAATAACATGATGCATAACTCAATCTGCAAAGACCACAAAAAAGAATGAACACACTTACACTTGTACCGCTTGTATAATATATCACTTGCAACATGCAAACATCAATATTACAGGTCACTATTATAAACCTCAATTGAGCTTCCATTTTCCATAGTAATGCCTGTAAATTCATGTAAGAGAGGAATCTTTGATTCATTGGTCTAGAAACATTGTAGTACTAAATGTACTGTCATTTCAAAAGTAAAAATGAAAAAGTATAAAACGTACCAAAGAAATCAACCAACCAAAACTAAAAAGTAAACTACAACTAAAAAATGAAAATTCAATAATGTCCAATCACTACACTACATTTCTTTTCTTTGATATTTGTACATGTATCATACACTCATACCCAATCATTTTACAAGAAATCAAAATAAGAACCTCTGTAAACATGGCAATAACAAAGCAAGGTACTAAACAGACGCCTTTTTATAACTTTCAATTATCTTAATTATGAAGACAATGTCCCATTCCAAGCCTTTCTGCAGACATTAGGACCCAAAGTGTTGGACCATGATGAAAAGAAAACAGATAATGGTAAGAATTTTCTAACTCGTACCTAAATTTTCAAGAATTGACCTAGAATAAACCGGATAAGGAAAAAAATTGATCAATTAAAGTTTACAAAAGTTAAGCCAACGACTATCATCAGAATGCAGCAAGGGAAAGATATAACTCTTTAGCAAATATTGATTGTAGAATCTCAACACAATATGAAACATTGTCAGAGTTTACATCAAACACAAGTTGATTTTTAGGGAAAAAAAGAACAAATGAGAAAAGCCAAATAGAGAGAGAAAAAAAGACAAATTCAACTTCACAGACCACTACAATTAGGCAGCACTGACATTTCAGATCCTTTCTTCTTTCTTTCTTTCCTTTTTGTTTACCAATAAGAAACTTCATTCATTGAATAAAATCAAGTTACCAAAAGGAGAGAAAAAGACTCCCACACTTGGAATGGTATTATACAAAAGCCAAAGAGAAGAACAAAAAAAGTGTGCACCAACAACCAAAGATGAGATTAATCAAAAGGGCCCAGTACCATATTCGAGATACTAATAGGAAATAAACTCAAAAAATTTTGATGACTAGTGTATTATCTACCAATTACATTTCTCCATGTATTAGATGAGAGAGCAAGAGTAAATTAGAACAAGAAACTGCTCACCTCAAATTGACAAGCACTGGCAAAAAATTCAGCAGTTACTGCCTTGCGTATGGCCCTGTTGGAAGAAAATGAAAAATAATATATTTTAATCAGGTTTTATGAATTTTGTATCTCTTTCACATGATTTCAAGATGATGCCTAATCTTTGTGCTATTCTTCTAAATTGCTCTCTAACTTCCATAACATTTTTCTGCACAAAATAATTGGAACTTTGTTAATATCAGGAGAAAAATATTTGAAATATGTGCATGTCAAACCATACATATATATTGGAAATAGAAGATCTTTGTAAAATTGGAGGATGAAGAAATTGAGACTAGAACAATTAAAAGACGGTTGAACAAAAATTATGGTATATTTGTTGTGATTTTTTGTCCCCAAAAAAATAAGAAACTGAAAGAGTAATATGTATAAAAGTCACCAAACGAAGAATGCAAACTTCCACAATGTGATTAATTAGGTTTTTTAGTGAACTAAATAAACTATTAACAATACCTTCATCCATGATTATACAAAGTGAGGAGAAAGAGAATTTGTACAGAAACAGACAAAGAAAAAAAAAGAAGCATGGAAATCTATGTTACAGAGCCATTAATGTGCACCTATAGTCAAGGAAGAAAAGTGTTTACCAAGACGTTACTTTTTTCCATGTTAATTATATGTTTAGAATTCTACTCATTGTGCTCCTAAAATACCTAAACAATAAGAATAAAGTTTAAGAGGCAATACTTAGTTGGAAAACCTTAATCAAACTACAAGAATGTCCAATGAACAGGTTCTTACCTTCAAAATAGCCCTAACCTTAGTACCCTTAACTTATAGAACAAATCTTGTTCAAATATGGTCGTTCCTTCAAAATAGCCCTAAAAACTCAAATGGGGTGGAACATATATGACTCGCTTACCTTTAAAATAGCCAGGCTGGAACATATATAACTTTCTTGCCCTATGTAATTTTGAACTTTGATCAACATTGAATCATGATTCATCTAAGCTGCAAGCAGAAGAAGAGATAATAGTAATTTTTGTATTATATAACACATATATTGATATAAAGCAAAGATAATGTTCACAAATAGGTCAAGAGTAATAAAAGAATAGAAGAAAATAAGCAAGAAGACAGTGAAAAGAACAAGTATGAAAAAAGCTAAGAAAGAAAAGAAAAAGTGATAATCAAGTGCAATAGAGTCAAAATATCCTAATTATGAATTTAAAGTAAAGCAAACAAGAACCTAAAATTCAAAACAAGTCTAGTATAGAAAAAGTGATAATCAAGTGCGAAGTCATTAGTTTCTTGACAATCAAAGTTTGTAAAGGTTCCCTTGTACAATTCACGCAACCAACAACCCAAGTTTTGTTTTGTTTTATCTTTGGTAAGAAACTGCACTTTCATTGAGAGATAAAAGTATATTGGAACATTAAAAAAAAAAAAAAGGAACCCACCCAAAAACAAATCACAAAAAATCAAATCAAGCTTACAATTACAAAAATGTTAGGTTACAAACACCCATGGATGCATTAAAACTAACAACCTACCCGAACCTCAAACATTTTTCTCAAGATCTCAACCTCCCTAAATAATCTACCATTTTTCTCAAAGACATTATACACATTAAACAAAGAAACAAACCCAAGTACATAACAAGAAGAGACTCTTCCTAAGCTTGTAAACCATTATTTTCACTATTTTCAAAGTTTTTGTGCTGCTCAATGGCCATGGAAACCTCTCACTAAAGAACTAAGAACAAAGAACAATATAACTCAGCAACGAGTAATGTGAAGAGTAAGCAGCTACAAAGATTGTACATTAAATAGAAACTTAATGAAAATGGAAAGTAGATATATATAAAATCTATCCCCTTGTGAAGAAAAATTTAACATTTCCCATAAGGACAGATCTTGATTTGCATATATATGGGCAAAGTTGTCACTAATGTGGAGATTGTTACACAGCTAGCTATATAAGTTGTTGCTGTTTTTGTTCTTGAAATAAGAAAGACATCACTTGCAAAACACAACCCCATACAAATCGCTCATTAAAAAATAAATTCTCGAAACATTCATTGTTATTCACAAAGAAACAAAACCAACAACAGCCCACTCAGTCAAAATCTAAAAAAGGGTAAAAAATCAACAAACCCATATACCAAAATCAAAATAACCCCATTACCTGGCGAAGAAATAACAATACCAACACCAAGAGAGACCCAGATGAAGCCAAGAGATTTGCTTCTGAGAGATGGAAGCTGAGAAATAGAAGTTTGAATGGCAGAGAGACGACGAATAGAGAACAGAGAGACAATGTGTGATGAAAGTGACGACGAATAGAGAGAACGATGATGGGTAAAGATGAATGTGCGTCATCATCGATTGAAAGGTAGTCGTGAGATAGAGGGTTCGTTGTCATCGTTTGAGGGTGGGGTTTTGGCGTGGGTATCGAGTGTGGAGTAAAGACGTGAGAAGGGATGAAAATTAAGGGCTAAAAAAGGAGGAAATATTTGATTTGGTAAGTTTTAATTTCTATTTCATACTATTTTTTTCTCTTCCTTTTCAATAGCACATTTAAGATCGATGGAGCTTGGAAGGAAGGTGATGGTTGAAGACGGAAGAGAACAGAGAAAGATGAGGTCAATTGTGGAAGGGAGAGAGCTACCACGCGAATGTGAGAAGAGAGCCAATGGAGAAGAAGAAGAATCCCACATTTTAGGTCTCACGCGTTCCTTCTTTTTTTTTCTTCTTTTTCTTTAATTAATAACGTTTTGAGTCCCACCCACTTTTCTTCTTTTTTTTTTTAATTCCCACGCGTGCCTTTTTTTCTTCTTTAATAACATTTTATAATATATGTTATTAAAAAATGTTATTGAAAGACTAATTTGTTGTAGTGAATATAAAAAAGATGTGCATGTTCACACGAGATTTTGAAGAAATTTAATTTGTAAAATAAAAGATGTGCATGTTCACACGAGATTTTGAAGAAATTTGATTCGTAAAATTGAACTTGTGTTGATGTTGTGTTTGTGTTGATTTGATGTGATGTGATGTGGTTCGATCTCTAAAATTTAATCTTCTGATTCTCTCTCAAATGAACGTCTAAGCTTGGAGGAAGTGGAGCGCATGACGTTCTTCAAGTTGGAGGAGATGGTCAGCTTCAAGAGTTAGATTGATGTTCTTAAAGTTGGAGGGGATGGTCGACTTCAGGAGTTAGGGAGTTTTCTAGTCCTTGGGATAATTCTCTTTAGACCTTTTAGAGTAAAAAATCTTCAACCGAACTTCTTTATTTATGGAATTCTCTTGTAAGCTTTATGAGTTTGAGCCTGGTTGGTCCATAGACCAGACTCATGGGCTCAACCATATAGATTTAGGTCATATTTAACCTTTAAACTAAATTAACCTTATTTTTTTATCAATTGAACTTTAGCCCAAGTAAATAATATTTAACTGAACCAAAATAATTAATTTGATCCAACGGTCATATGAAAACATGTGGCATCATCAAAATTGACCAATTTATGTATTCAATTTTAATTTGGGACACATGTCAATTTTTTTAATTAATCCCAAATTCAATTATTTATATTTTTCATCATTAATTTAGTAAATGACAAGGCAATTTGTGATTGGTCTCAAAATTTCTTATTCAACAGTGCATGCATTTAATGCAAAATTCAAAACCAACGAGGTCAGTTTTGGAATTTATTAAAATACAATTGTGCTTCATGGACTTTTATCTTTTGTTACATGGATCGTAAATATTTTTTTGTTTTGTTTCATATATGTAAATTAATCTAAACATATTTTATTTTAATAAAAAATAACAAAACAAGTCATTTTAAATTGCCTTTATTACATGCAAAATTTGAAATTTAGTATGAAAAGAAAAAGAAAAATGTTTGTTTAAAAATAGACAAAGTATAACTATGTCTAAACATTATTATCTGAAATGTTTGTTTAAAAATAGACAAAATTTGTTTAGTTTCTTTTAAAAATTATTTCTAAAATATCTTCCAAGTTTTTAGAGATACTTTTAGTCGCTCAGTTGGTGGCATTTTCTCTGACATGAAATTTTTTAGAAAATATATTTTTCTTGCTTCATCAACAAGTCTTTTCAAGATCACTTACCAAGAATTTTTAAAGATTATTTTAACCAAAAAAATTTAGAGATTACTTTTGCTATTCCGGTTCCAAATTCTTCATTTTCTATCTATAACAAGGAATGATCATTCTTAGTCAAGACATTGAATCAAGACACGTTCAAGAAAAAACCCATAGAAGAATCTTTACAAAGGTAAAGATAAGTCTTTACCTTCATAAACAGGTATTTTCATGAAGACTATTTGACTACTTTGATCAATAAGAGATATATGAGGATAAGAGATTTAAAGAAGATCTTGATAATTGAATATGTACAATTACAGAATTCAGGGGGAGCCTGCTTGTTTTAGTAGATATCAGTTACTAAAAGAGTACTAATATAAGAGGAGTGTCCTTTGGATTATTATAGTGTGTTTCACTACAAGAAATCGAGGTTCTCCTGACACACAAAATTTTGTCGAGGTAAGAAACATCTGAAAATATGCCTTATGCTGATGTCAAAAGTAGGGTGTTGGCTAAGTGCATCTTTCCCGGCATTGGTAGTCTGACGTCGGGTAAAACTAGACCATCCTTGATGCTATACACCTAAACGTTGGGGAAAAGAAAATAATTAAATAATAATTTCCTTTTCTCCAACGCCATGCATACGTATACATCGGGCTTGGTTCACTATTCTCGATATGGACATTTACAATGTCGGAGAAAAGGAAATTATTATTAATTTTTTCTTTTCCCCGATGCTATACATACATATGTCAAGGATTGGTCAAATATTTTTAACGTGGTCGTTTACGACGTCAGAGGAAAGGAAACAATTAAATAATAATTCCCTTTTCCCTCGATTTCATTCGCATGGTATCGAGAAAATGGGTATTTATTCCCAATGCCATTAGTAATGTTTCAGGAATATGTGTATGTATTCCTGACGTATCACTAATGGCTTTGGGAATGTCGACGTTTTCATTATGCATCAGAAGTTTCCAATAAAAGAAACCCTCTTTCAATTTTATAATTCACAGAAATGAAAGAAAAAAAGTGAATTGCCAGACGAGACTAAGAAGGAGAGAACTTCATTGCCGTCACGGTGCTCGTCGCGGCTCACCATTCCATCGTTTGTCGTTGTCTGTCACTACCGCTCATCATTCCAGTAAGTGGTTTAGTTTGTCATTGTTTTTTTTTTTAGTTTTGTTCAGTTAAAAAAATTGTTTTAGATTTAGATTTTGAATTAGTTTTATGATTTATATTTTGAATTAGTTTTAGGTTTTAATATTGAATTTGAAGTGTTTTTAGCGTTTAAATTGAATTTGAATTTGAAAATTTGTAGAGGGTTATATTGATTTTTTTTTCTGTGGTTATATTGAATTTGAAGGAAGAGAGGGTTTTGATATTAAATTTTAGGATGAGGTTTAATGATTTTAATATTTGAGGGTGGGGGCTGTAATGATTTAAATTTTTTTGTAATTTGTGGTTAAGATCAGTTATGGTAGCCTCTTTAATTCAAACTTAGTTTTTAATTTGTTAGTAATTTTGGAAGTTTGAAGTGTTAGGTAGCTTGTAAAAAGTATGTTGGAATTGTTAGGTAGGTTGTAAGGATTGAAGTTATTTGTGGTGAGTTTGTTCTGGCTATCCTGCAGTTATGGTAGCCTCTGTAGTTTAAATTTAGTTTTAGTGAAAGTTGGGAGATTGGGTATAGCTTATTCATGGAGTAAGTTCGAGCATTTGAGAGGAGAAATATAAGACTAATCAAACATATTTATATTTTAGGTCTTTAACGATGGACAAGGATTGGATGAAACTTAGAAATAAATTCTCGATTGAGTATAGGAAGGGAGTGTTTAGAGGTTGCAAAGTTTCACGTCGATGATTATGGACGAATAAGGTGTCCATGCAAGAGATGTATGAACTCAATTTGGGAGTCATTAGAGGGTGTGGAGCAATATCTATTGACAATTGGAATATCCCCCTCATATACAGACTAGGTGTATCATAGAGAGCTAGTGAACTTTCATGGAGTTATAAGAAGATTTGATGAAGGAACTACCAGTAACCCTTTTTCTGAAGAAATGAAATGTTAGGTATGCTTAATGATTTACAAGCTCCGATTGAACACGAAGAAGAAATGGAGGAAGGTTTGAAGAATGACATGTCGTTTAATATTGGTGTAAAATAAGAGACAACAAACATATTTTAAGAGTTATTAAATGAAGCATGGAATGAACTATACCTCGGTTATTTAGAACTTTCCTTCTTGAACTTTTTGTTTAAGTTGATGCATATCAAGGTTCTCAACGGTTAGAGTAACAAGTCTTTCGATATGTTATTAGAACTATTAAAAGCAACATTTTCAATGGTTACTACTATCCCTAGTTCATTCTACGAAGTCAAATGAAAACTGCATGACTTAGGCCTGAGATACTAGACTATTCATGCGTGTAAGTATGATTGTGTATTGTATTGGAAGGAATTTGACGAGTTGCAACATTGTCTTGAAGGAATGGAATTCCCATAGCGGAAGCGTATGAATTTCATGCAAAAGAAATTCAATTTGAAACACACAAAATATTTAAAGAAAACAACAGTAACTCCTAAACATGCTTTTAAGGAGAAAAAGAAAAAAAATTCTAACCTTTGTAGAATCTCATAAATACCAAGAACTCCTCAAATCTTTAAAGAACACTACGAAGTCTTCCTTGTTATTCTCAAGGTGAAAATAACAAAGAGTTTGTGGGCTTCTGTGATTTTGGTTTGGTTAAAAGAAAAACATTTGAGAGAGATTTTTTTTCTTCTTTTTGGAACATAGAGATTGAACCAAAAAAAAAATGTAGAGCAGAGACGATATGTTCCTTTTGTATCTTAACCTTCATTCTTAAGAGAGATGGAGTGAGAAGTTATCAAATAACTTTCTCCCTCTCCCTCACGTAAAATAATTAATTTTATTAATTAAAATTATATTAATATAAATTTAATTCATATTATATCTCATATAATATAAACTTTGTATTATATCATATATAATATAACCAATGGTTTAGATCTCTCATATGATCTATAGTTCTAATATGAATCGAATCCATATTAATTTTAATTTATAGTTTATTTATGAATCTTATTCATATCATTATTATTATTTGAATCATATTCAAATAGTAACTTCTCTCATAAAAACTTTATATTATAATGTATCAAATACATTATATTATAGGGTATTTTTAAAAATAGCAAAATAAATTAAAATACTTACAAGCTATAGCAAAAATTTAGATTCTATCAATGATAGTCTTCTATCACTATAGCATATCAATGACTATTAGTGATAGAATTTGCTATAGATTGTAGATATTTTGTAAAATTTTCTATTTTTGAAAATTCTTCTTATATTAATTATATCATATATAATCTATTTCCTTTATTCAATTTGAACAATTCAAATTAAATTTGATTATCATTTATCCTTATTGAGCTAACAAGGGGACCTTATGCACCTATAGATTGAAGCTCTAATCATATGAGATTAATTAATTAAACTCTTAAATTAAATTAATATTTATTCATTAACTATCATTCATTCCACTAAAGACTAATAGTTGCACTCTTTCTACTGCAGATATATTTTTGTGTCCATTAGATATAACCAAATAACAACGCAATGACCCTTCACAAATAAGCCAAAAATTATCGTTTTGCTCCTGTAGTTAAATCTAACTCCTTAAGTATCATCGGTTTCTCTAATGTACAATAACTATAGTCCCACTATAACTGAACTCCTTTCGAGCCAAGAGAGGGTGTGAAGCCACATTGTTCAAGCCTTGAAATCAGCCCTTAAGAGAGCAATTTCTTTACTTACTCTATCTATAAAGAAGGAGTGAATTCCTTCTTATGTAGCTGTGTTTCTAGCTCCCCAATTAGACGAATCCCCAAAATGGTAAGCATATTAAGTCAACAACATAGACCACTCTCACCCATACAAGTTAAAGGATAGCCTTCATAGGCACCTATGGTCATCCTGGTGAAATGTAGTCTCAACTAGTAATGATGTTAATAAGAGAGACTATTCATTTCATGGTCCGTCTTATACAAATTCTTTGTATAGAATACTCATGCTCTAATGTCTCAATATGAATGATTAGGATCTGTTGAAATTTATGTCCTAAAACTCATAGTTGTAATCATATTCTATTAAAAAAAGTCGTTGTTGAGAAATTGAATACTATAATATTAAATGCAATAAACTAAAGTTCCAAGGATATTTTGAGTAAACTTGAACTTTATGTGAAGACGTAAACATGGATCAAGTTCTAGTATATAGCCTAAAATGATCTATAGTATATGAATAAAGGTTGGACGCCTTATTCTAGAACACTATGGATGCGGACCGCTTAGTAGTTAGTACAAACGATGTGATCGTAATTCCTTCGTGTATATACATGAAAGTGGGGACATCCTATGTAAAGAGTTTACATAAGACTAAACCCTAAAATAGTTATTTTTACATTATAACACCATTTATAATTTAAAATTGACTATTTCAATTATTGATAACCTAGATAACTTAATCTTAATCCTAAGCTAACTATGAACTCCTATCCACATGAAATTATCCTTAGGTCTGCATAGGTGAAGGCAACTCATCAACGCTAGGCCAATAAACCTCTCATTTCAAGGGTAAGACTGGGTGGATAGCGGTAGATATAGGGTGCAAGATGGAATTTACTCCTACTAGCATTAGTGTTAGTAAAGAGATTGTTCTCTTAAGGACTGAATCCAAGTCTAGAATAAGGGATCTCACCCTCTCATTGGCCCAAGAGGAATTCAGTTTATAGGTTGAACTTTAAACCAATTGTCAATAGTGGATCAGTGGGACTTAAAGAGTAAGATGTCGTCTTAAGGGTAAAACGATATTTTAACCCATTCAAGCTTACGAACAATTTCCATTAGGTTAACAGATGAAACTTTAGTGGGATGACCTATTAGTTAACGAATGTTGATTAGCTCGGTCTAAAAGAGTTTAGCTACTTAATCTCGGATCATTGGAGCCCATAACTATAAGTCCATTAGGTTCCCTTGCTAGCTCATATGAAATAAACTTGGAACAAAATGATGGAATGAGTTGAATTGTTCGATTTAGTTTAGGAGAGAGAAGTCGATAAGTATATGTGATATAGCTGTCGATTATCATATTAAAGATATGAATGCAGATTCATACTCAGAAGCTCGAAAATGATGAAAATAGTCAAAGTTGTAAAAAGTTAAAATTTTGACTTTTGACTTTGAAAAGTCAAACTTGTTGGGATTTATGTCCTAAAACTTGTAGATGTAAATATATTCCATTGATCGTTATTAATAAAATGTTATTATTATAATAAATATAGAGACATACAGGGATGAATGTTCAAGATCAGCTTAAAGGATCTATAGTATAGCGATAAGACTGGGTACCTTATCTAAGTAACACTATGGATACGAATCACTGCAATGATCCAACACGTTCGTGTAGGTGACATACGAGTGAGAGCATCCTATGCAATGAGTTTGCATAAGACTGAACCACAAAATAATAAGCAATAGATGTAACTCCGTTAACTGGTTAGATTTCTATTTCATTAGGATGACCTAGGTAACTTAGTCTTAATCGTGAATGTATTATGAACTCCTGTTTGTGAGGGATTGTCCTTTGATTGTACTGATGATAGTGGTTAGATTGCTGACTCAATATACTTTCTTTTTGGGGACAAGACCAAGTGGAGAGCTGAAAACATAATCACACAAGATGAAATTCACTTCATTCCGAATTTAGAGTAAGTAAATGAGTGTTTCCTTAAATGGTGTCTCTAAGATTTAAAAAAAAACCTTACCCTCTCTATGGCACGAGAGAGATTTCTGTTTATTGGTTAAACCATAAATAGGTTGTTCATTGGAG
The DNA here is from genome assembly GCA_037974545.1 of Cucumis variabilis. Lineage (NCBI taxonomy): Eukaryota > Viridiplantae > Streptophyta > Magnoliopsida > Cucurbitales > Cucurbitaceae > Cucumis > Cucumis variabilis. The sequence goes on along the minus strand of JBBPDI010000023.1, from coordinate 28,708,475 downwards.
AAGCAATAGAATTTAAGGACTAGAGGTAACCCAGGGGTAAAACGGCAATTTGACCCAATAGGTGTTATGAACATTCGTGAAGGACTAACTTACTATTATTAGTCTATATTCCTGGATACATAAATATATCTATAATGAGAAAAGTCCAGTTGTGAGTCTTTAGTGAAGTGTACACATAGTTAACGAATATTGATTAATGTGGTTAATGAGTTTAGCCAATTTCATATCGTTGTAGCTTTTGATCTGTAGGTCCATTAGATCCTCTTCCTAGCTCGTAAAGGGTAATGAGAATTATTTATTTTGGTTGTAATTTGAAATATTGAAATTTACTTTAGGAATTAGTATAATGTATAGCAATACATTATAATATAAAGTTTATATTTTAATCAAACTTTATTATATAAATTTAATTTTGGATATGAATCAAAATTAATTTATGAGAGAAAATATTTGAATGAGTTCAAATATTAATTTAATGTGAATTAGATTCATATTAAAATTATTGTTTATGAGAAATTTATATTTGAATATGATTCAAATTTAATTTAAGTTAAATATAAGATACTTAATTTAGTTATTAATTAATTGAATAATTAATTAGTAGTTTAATTTAATTAAATTAATATAAAAATATAAAATATTGGAGAGATATTCATTAAATATGATTTAAGTGAAATATTAATTAAATGTGATTTAATTAATTATTAATTAACTAATTTGAAATTTCTATTAATTTAATATTTTTTTAAATTAATAAAATCTCATGATTCTCTCCTACGCCTCAAGAAAAGGGATTCTCTTCCACTCCTTCAAGGAAAGAGTGTTATAAATATGTAGAAGAAAAAAGTTTTCTTCAATCATAATCAAGAAAAAAGTCAATGTTTTGCTCTCTAAAAAAATATTTTCTCTCTAAAACTTTTCTAATCTCAATTGATTCCCACAAATCAATCTCATCTTAGAGGATAGAAAGGTCTCTGACGGGTGGTGTCCCCAAATTTGGAGATTTAGTAGATTCAGAGACGTCAAACTATGTAAGTTTTTCTTTCTCTAATCTATACTTTATTAAAGCATGCTTAATAAGAAAATTAGTTTCTTAGTTATTTTTGTCAAAGTATTAATATTTTGGGATTCCCAAATTAAATTGAGGAATTTCTGTAAAATCTTCTGCTGCTCAAGGCTTTTATCCCTTCAAAACTTTGACCAATAATATATTCAAATGTGATTTGAATTCTGAGTAAATGAATGCAAATTCATGCTCGGGAGGTCGAAATTAGTCAATATGAACAAAATTGTAAAAATTCAAAATATTGATTTTTGGTTTGAAAAGTCAAAGTTGGATTTTGACCAAATGACCATTTTGCCCTTTGACCCAAGTTAGTGGAAAAATCCAACATTTTGTTGGATAATCCCACTATAGTGGGATAGTGATAACATGAATAAATATTCATTTTTATAGCTCCTTGTATTAGAATAATAAGGTCAAAACGCAAGAAAATGATCAGAAAGCGTAACTTGTGGTGTAAACGCATAAGTATTTAGAAGTATACTTTACATAAATATTATGCCTATTTTACGTGATTTTAATGTCTGGATGCAGAATAATGAACGAAGAAAGAGACTAGTTGAACTGCAGGAAACATCTCGAGCAAGAACTACATGATAAGAAACTCATTTGGTGATCAACGTTTCCAGGTAAGGAATAACGTTATCAGGCGAGGAAGGGTCACTAGAAGGCAAAAAGTGGTAGTTGGAGTTGATATGACGTGTAATTGATGTTCATATTGTACCTAAGCTTACAATTAGAAAGAGTTCAGAATATTAGAAGCTTCCCTCCCAAATGTTGCCTATATAAAGCCATCTCCTTCAACCTAATGGGGAGGGGGAGTCTGAATGGACCATTAGAATAGGTCATTTGAAGCAGAGAGTTCAAGCTAGAGAAGAACCATTCCCCCCTTTCCCCCTAACTTGTAGTAATTTTTCCACTCTTCTTTCACTTTATTTCTTACACTTCATTGTAATATATGTAATGTTCATATTGTATAGTGGCCGAAGACCTATATTCTTTATACATATATTGCAAGTTTACACCAGTTCAATCCATCATCTCTTAACTTCTCACCTGTCAATGTGTTATTTGTAGTTAAGGTTGTGATAGGTATGTGATAAGGAGTTTGGCTTATAAGGCTTATCGCATTAGTTGAGCTATATTCATCACTTAGTCAGTGTCAATCGCAACTACTTGAGAGAGTAAGTAGTAAGGATAGGACTAATGCACGAAAAGAGGAGTTTGGCAACAAACTTCACCTTAGTAAGGTAACTTCCAACATTTGTATCCCGAAAGGTGAACAAGTGCGGACATTAGGTGTTAAGAGGTTATCGTTCTTAAATGAGAAGTCCTATAAGTATTATAAGTAAAGTCTTCTAGATATAGCTTGCCTAATTAAGCATAGTCATTTGCATCCCGAAAGGTGAGAAAGTGTGGTGTCTAAACACTTCGAGAGAAGGTCGCCTTAATATTATACTGATTATGCAGTTATATCACATCAAGACTCTCGCACTACTTAATCACCTAATATTGCTAGACCTTCCTTCACTTTTTCTTGAATACAAGTTAGTTTACTCAATCCTCCACCTTGTCATAATTTACTCTTTGTGCATGAGTCTCTAAATGTAGGTAAGTAGTTGTAGTTAGCTTTATATTCTTTCAACTTAATTTCCATAACGCCTAAACGATAAGTGGACCCTAGAACTAATATCTATAACAATTCCTTGTGTTCGATCTTGGATCACCCAGGTAAACCTACTATTTCGCTTAAACTTGGACAAGCAGTAGGAAAACTTATACTCAACGAGGACTTATGTATCTTGCGATGAAGAGGCAGATAGTGAGCATCTTACATGCCTAGAATTGAAGCATGCTATAGAGAGAGTTACAGTGAGCACATTACACGCAATGATCTAACTTAGTGGCGTATTACAATAACGTTGTACACATACAAAATTAGTAAGTCCAACACAAAGACAACCAGTTAGGTGATGTCATTTGATGAAGACAAAAAGTCCACTAGAGAAAGTGGACTTTGAGTTGTTGAGCTTTAGTGTTACACATGGACATGCAATTTTTGCATGAAAATTTCTTATAAATAGGCTCTTTCAACTCATTTGATGGGTTGGCTTTTTAGTTGGGCTCTTTCAAGAAATCAAATTCATTTTTCTCCCTAAATTTATATATAAAAAAGAAGGAATTTTCAAAAGCCCAAGTTCTCTTTAATTTCCATCCTTTTCTCTCTCCGGCTCTTTCATCCAACGGATCCCATAACTCAATTCTGAGTCTAAAGGATAGTACATCAACCTTAGTGGTAGTTCGAACAACAACCGAAGCTTTAAATATAAGTATTCTCAAAACTCTAATTTCTTTTTAATTTAGGGTTTAATACTAACGTTAACCTTAAAAATTAGAGTAAAATTTTGATCCGTTTTCCGCCTTGCATGTGGTATTACAGCATGCTTTTATTTTATTCAATTACATGTGGTGAGTTTAAATTTATTAAACAAATTATGGTTGAACTAAAATGGATACATTATGATTTTGGTCATAAATTAAGTATTTTATGTAATAATTATTGTAATTAGTTTGGTTTATGTCTTAAATAATATTCTTGAGGGTCTGTATTTTATTAAGAGTCTCTAGAGTTGATAATAGGTTGTAATTGCATCAACCAAAAAAGAAAATCAAGTTTTTTCTTGGTGAAAAATAGAAGACAGACCCAAAATAAGGCTTCAGACCTGGTTCATTGTCTGTCTGACCCGCTTCACGCCCCAATTTGATCCTCACTCGACCTGGCCTAAGTTCAGCGCACGACTCACGATTCCTTCGACCCAGCCCAAGCCCATGTGCCTTGTCGACCCGTTCTGCGTTTGCCTGGGCCTATGTGCCTAACTCCAACCCGCTCCACACATCGCCCGTGACCCACGTGTCTGGTGGTTGATCTGATGGTTTAGGCCGGTTCAAGCCCAATGAGTTGGGTTTTGGGCCAGTCCAAGGGTGTTTTAGATTGATTCAATGCAGATTCGTTATTTTTCAGCTGGTTCGAGTGGTTCAGGAGCAATAGTGTACTTCACCAAATTATTAATGTGATGATTTAGACTTTAGCTTAATTTAGGGGCCAAAATCAGTTCCTTTTAGGATGTTATAATTAAATTATGCATATGGTGTATGTTTTAATTATTTTTAAATTTGTATGTGCATATTGTATGTCATATAGTATATTGTTGAAACATAAGGTAAATATGATTTACTAGTTGTTGAAACATGTTTGTGGGTTGTGAAAATTCAACCTGAGTACTAGATTCAAGAGCCACTAACCATATTTCTTCTCATTTGAGGAAATTAGTTCTTGGAAAAGGCTTTCAGAAGGTGAGATCATTCTCAAGGTTGGAACAAGAGAGATGGTCTCAGCTGAAGCAGTGGGAGATTTAAAGTTATTTTTTTTTAAGATGATATATCATACTTAAGAATGTCTTCTATAAAGGTATTCATGTCTGTTATGTTATACTTGAAGACAATTTATACAAGTTAAGACCAACTAGAGCAAATTTTGTCTTAAATACTGAAATGTTTAGAACAATCAAAACTTGGAATAAAAGACAAAAAGTTTCTTTTAACACCTATTTATAACACTTGAGACTTGGCCACATAAATCTCAACAGGATTGGGAGAATGGTTAAGAGTGAACTTCTAAGTCAATTAGGATATAACTCTTTACCTCCTGGTGAATCTTGTCTTGAAGAAAAAATTACCAAAACTGGAAAAGGTCTCAGCTCTAGCTAAAGGACCTTTAGAGCTTATACATTCGGGCCTTTGTAGACCAATGAATGTTAAAGTTCGAAGAGGTATGAATATTTCTTCAGCTTCATTGATGATTATTCAAGATTTAGTCATATTTACTTAATACATCGTAAGTCTGATTCTTTTGAAAAGTTCAAAGAATATGAGGCTGAAGTTGAGAATGAATTAGGTAAAACAATAAAGATACTTCAATCAAATCAAGGTGAAGAGTGTATGGGCTTGCGATTCCAAGACTATTTGATAAAACATGGAATCCAGTCACAACTCTCTGCACCAAGTACGTTTTAACAGAATGGTGTATCAGAAAGAAGAAACCAAACCTTGTTGGACATGGTTCACTCTATGATGAGTTTTACTCAGTTGTCAGATTCGTTTTAGGGATATGCTTTAGAGATAATTGTCTATATTTTGAATAATGTTCCATCTAAAAGTGTTTCAGAAACAACTTATGAGCTATGGAAAGGGTGTAAAGGAAGTTTACCTGATTTTAGAATTTGTTGATGTTGCACACGTGTTGGTGTAAAATTCTAAGAAATTGGAACATCGTTCAAAATTATGCCTATTCGTAGGTTATCCAAAAGAATCAAGAGGTGATTTGTTTTATGATCCTCAAGATAATAAAGTATTTGTATAGACAAATGCCACATTCTTAGAGTAAGACCACATTCGAAATCATCAACCTCACCGTAAACTAGTATTAAATGAAATTTCTAAAGATACTACAGATATACCTAGTTCATCAACTGTTCATCAACTAAAGTGGTTGATAAAACTATGAAATTTGTTCAATCCATCATTCTCGAGAGTTGAGAGAGCCTCAACGTAGTGGAAGGGTCGTTCGTCAGCCTGATCGCTACTTGAGTTTAACTGAAACTCAAGTTGATATACCTAATGATGGCATAAAAGATCCATTAACCTATAAAAAGGCAATGAATGATGTGGATTGTGAACAATGGATCAAAGCGATGGGCCTCAAAATCTATGTACTTCAATTCTGTCTGGACTCTAGTAGATCACCAAATGATGTAAAACCTATTGGTTGTAAATGGATCTACAAGAGAAAATGAGACTGAACTGATAAAGTACAGACTTTTAAGGCTCGACTTGTGGCAAAGGGTTATACTCAAAGAGAGGGAATGAACTATAAAGAAACTTTCTCTCCCGTTGATATCCTTAAGTCGATTAGAATACTCTTATCCATCGTCACTTTTTATGATTATGAAATTTGGAAGATGGATGTCAAGACAACCTTTTTTATTGGCAATCTTGAGGAGTATCTATATGGCTTAACCAGAATGGTTTATAGAACAAGGTCAACAACAAAAGGTTTGTAAGCTTCAAAAATTCATTTATGGATTAAAACAAGTATCTAGATCTTAGAATATAAGATTTGATACTGCGATCAAATCTTATGGCTTTGAACAAAATGTTGACGAGACTTGTGTTTATAAAAAAAGTTGTCAATTCCACTGTAGCATTCTTAGTTTTGTATGTAGATGATATTCTACTCATTGAGAATGACATAGGTTATCTTAATCATAAAAAATTTGCTAGCTATGCAATTTCAAATGAAAGATTTGGGAGATGCACAATATGTTCTTGGGATCCAAATAGTTCAAAACCGTAAGAACAGAACATTAGCCATGTCTCAAGCATCTTATATAGACAAAATTTTGTCAAGATTTAAGATGCAGAATTACAAAAAAGGTCTCTTGCCATACAGATATGGAATTCATTTGTCAAATGAACAATGTCCTAAGACACCTCAAGAGGTTGGAGATATGAGAAATATTCCATATGCTTCCACTATTGGGAGTTTAATGTATGCAATGTTATGTACTACACCTGACATTTGCTACTTAGTAGGGATGGCCAGTAGGTATTAGTCCAATCTCGAACATGATCACTGGGCAGCCGTTAAAAATATTCTAAAATATCTTAAAAGAACAAAAGACTACATGCTTGTGTATGGGACTAAGAACTTGATGCTTACTGGATACACTGATTCTGATTTTTAAACTGATAAAGATGCTAGAAAGTCTACATGAGGATCAATATTCACTCTAAATGGAGGAACAGTAGTTTGGAGAAGCTAAAAGAAAACTTGTATAGCCGATTCCAAAATGGAAGCTAAATATGTAGAAGCTTGTGAAGTGCCAAAGGAAGCAATATGGCTAAGAAAATTCTTAACAGATTTGGAAGTTGTTCCAAATATGCATATGCCAATCACCCATATTGTGACAACAGTGGTGCAGTTGCAAATTCAAAAGAACTTAGAAGCCATAAATGGAAAAAGCATATCGAACGCAAGTACAATCTTATTAGGGAAATTGTACATCGTGGTGATGTTGTAGTAATCCAGATACCTTTAGAGCATAACATTATTGATCCTTTTACAAAAGCGTTCACGACTAAAGGTTAGACACCTTATTTTGAAACACTATGGACGCAACCTGCTTAGTAGTTAGTACAAATGATGTGATCCTAATTTGTTAGTGTATAGACATGAAAGTGGAGGCATCCTATGTAAAGAGTTTACATAAGACTTGACTATGAAATGATAATTTTTACATTATAACAACGTTTACTATTTCAAACTAACTATTTAAATTATTGATGATCTAGGAAATCTAATCTTAATCTTGAGCTAACTATGAACTCCTATCCGCATGAGATTATCCCTTGGTTTGCATAGGTGAGGGTAACTCATCAATGCTGGCCCAATAAGTCTTCCATTTTAGGGGTGAGATTGGGTGGATATATACCTGTGGACATAGGTGCAAGATGAAATTCACTCCTACCGGCTTTAGGTTAGTAGATAGGTTGTTCTCTTAAAGACTGAATCAAAGTCTCGAACAAGGGGTCCCACCCTTTCATTGGCTAGAGAGGGATTCAGTTTATAGGTTGGTCCTTAAACCAATTGTTCAATAGTGGATCAGTGGGACTTAAAGAACAAGATATAGTATTGGAGGTAAAACAATATTTTGACCCAGTTGATCTAACGAACAACCTGTGAAGGATTAACTTACTGATCATGGTTATATTAGATGAATACAAATATATCTATAGTCAGAGAGTGCAAGTACGAGAGTTTAGTGGGATGACCCGTTAGTTAACGAATGTTGATTAGCTCAGTCTAAAAGAGTTTTGCTAGTTAATCTCATATCGTTGGAGCCCATGATCTATAGGTCCATTAGGTTCCCCTACAAGCTCATATGGAATAAACTAATAACAGTATAATGGAATGAGTCAAATTGTTCGATTTAGTTGAGGAGAGAAAAACTTATAAGTATATGTGATATAACCGTCAGTTATCATATTAGAGACAGAGCTTTAAATATGAATGCAGATTCATACTCAGAAGCTCGAAAATGATGGAAATAGTGAAAGTTGTAAAAAGTCATAATGTTTCTTTTGACTTTGAAAAGTTAAACTTTGATCGACAATATATTCAATTTTTTAAAATCTTGAGAAAATGAATGTGAATTGATGCTCGAGAGGTCAAAATTAGTCAAGACGAACAAAATTGTAAAAAGTCAAAATGTTGACTTTTGGTTTGAAAAATCAAAGTTTGACTTTTAACCAAATGGCCATTTTTCTCTTTGACCAAAGTTAGTGGGATAATCCAACATCTTGTTGGATAATCCCTCTAAATCTAGTGGGTTAGGAGTTGTCATTTGATGAAGACAAAAAGTCCACTAAAGAAAGTAGACTTTGAGTTGTTGGGCTTTAGTGTTGATATGCATTTTTTTGCATGAAATTTTTTTATAAATAGGATAAACGAGTCGAAACAGAGGATGCGTCACTACTATAAAAATAGGCTATCTTGATGGTTGCAGTTTTCCTTTCTTGACGTTTTTAAAAAAAACGTTAAGAAAGATGTGATTTCAAATAAAAAACGTCAAGAATTTATATGAAAGGCCAATTTTCAACTTTCTTGACATTTATTAAATGTCAAGTAAGATATATTTTTTCTTGACGTTTTTTAAACATCAAGAAATATCTATTAATTTTTTGACGTTCTTAAAACGTCAAGAATGTTTATGAATTCGACATTCTTGACTTTTTTTAAACGTCAATAATATATAGTTTTCCTCGATGTTTTAAAAACATCAAGATCATTCTAAAAAATTGTTGACGTTTTTAAAAACGTCAAGAAATTTTTAATTTGTTCTTGATGTTTTAAAAATGTTAAGAAATATCTTTAAAATTATTTCCCAAAACGTACGCCAACATTCATAAGATGTATATAAGAAATAATAATAATTATTAATATAATTTTAATAATTATTATTATATTATTATTTATTAGGTTTTATAAAAAAAAGGAAAAGGAAAATAAAGAATTTTCCCTTCCTCTTTCTTCTTCCCCGCGCACAGCCCCCCCTCCACCAGTTTACTTCTTCTTCCTTTTCTCTCCTCTGTCTACCCTAGCCCCACCGCCTCTTCTCCGATCTTTTCTCTTTTCGTTTTGACGAAGCCCAGCCACCCTTCTCCTTTATTTTTCGTTCGTCGTCTTCAGGTAGCCGCGAAGCACAACGTCGAGCTCGCCGTCCGTCCCAATCGCAAACATTTTTTGGAACCCTAATAATCCCCTTCGTCTCTTCCGCTCTACACACTCTACGATCTTTGGAAAAGCCAGGACTTAACAATTTCTCTCCAGCTAACTAAGTTTTCCTTTCTAAACTTTGTGTAATCGCAACCCTAACTCTCAAACTTCAGTTCTTAACAGGCTAGCAGGTAATCTAAATCACTATGTTGGAAGCTATAGTTTCTCAGTTTTTATACTTCTAAACCCTAGTTTTGAAATTGGGTTGGATTTACTTTCTGTGAACCAGAGTTTTAATTTTTTTTTCCTTGGGTCTTCTTTTTTTGTGGGAAGAAATGGGAGAAACAAGAGACAACAAATATGAGGAAGAGCTCCTCGACTACGAGGAAGAAGAAGAGAAGGCACCAAATTCCTTTGGAGCTAAAGTCAACAGTGAAGCTGGAAAGAAGTGAGTGGTCTTCTTATGCACCATTTTTAGCTTTTTTCTTTTCAAATTTGCTTATGGATAAACTATCGATTCAGTGTTTCACTATGATTTCTTGAACTCATGTTATGAGATAATTTGAGATTTGGTAGTAATCGTATCCATCCGGTTTAGTTTGGATCTAAGGTAGTTGGATTAATTAGTTGTTTAAGCTTGGAGTGAACTTAAATTCGATTTTTTAATCTCCACAATACATATCTCTTACAAAATATGAAATTTTCCTTCATTTTATTTTTTGCTTTTCTTTCTTGGAATGTCACATTTCTTGTTTATGAGATTCTTATCTTCTTTCATTGTCTCTCTTTCAGGGGTTATGTTGGAATTCATAGTTCGAGATTCAGAGACTTCCTATTGAAGCCAGAGCTTCTCCGTGCTATTGTAGACTTTAGATTTGAGCATCCATCTGAAGGCAAATTTCTAACTTTTATTCGAAACCCTTGAATCTTAACTTTATTTGACCATTTAATTTAAATTGGCACATAACGGATAAGAAAGACTTAATTTAGAAGCAAGAGGAAGACTGAAAGTTCCACCTGTGCATACTGAAGTTTCAAGGACCGCAGTTGAAGAGTCATCCGGCCTTAGTGACAATCTTCAATTGTCAAATAATACTGGTCGGAACGGCATGTCAATGTTTTAAGGGTATTGATTCATATTAAACTGAAATAAATGTACCAGATGGGATTTTTAGGTGTGGGCTACTTTTTTATCTAGTTTGGTACATGCATCTTATTTCCTTTGTTTTGTTTGTTTCATTTGTAATGCTTAATCTCATTTAGCCTTTTCGATCGCGCTCTGAGGACAGTACATGGATCTGCTGATGATATAGGATGGCTTTAATGTGCACCTGGAATGCCCTCGGTTGAAGATGGAACTAAGAGGCTTGTGGAAATCTTGGAAGACATCAGGTAATATAAGTGATAGCCGCTATTGCTTTTCTACTAGTTAACTGGATTGATTTACATCGTGGCCACACTTCTCTTTCTGTCAGGCATGGTATTCACAGATTACCTAATTCAATGGTTTACTTACTTGTTCCACGTAAAATTTTTTGTCTACATAATTTTGTTAGTTGATATTTGACAGTGAAAGTGAATTGGACATCTGTGAATCATTTGGAAAATCTAAGTTGCAACTGCAACCTTGTCTTAAGTTGTTATGAACTTTGATTCTTTATAATAGCCCAAGGACAGTATTGTTGATTTAAATTGTTCATGATGTTGAATTAAAAGCTAGAAGATTGAATCTTAAAAAAAGTTGAGGTTCTGGAACGAAGTTTGATAGAGGTGTTAAAATGGAATTGTGATTGGACATGCTAGATATAGTTTTAAATCCTAGGTTTCCTTGTTGTAATTGAATTTTAATATGCATAAGGGAACACTTCTTTAGATATTTAATTTTCTTTAGATCCTTTTGTGGTTTTTTTGAGAACATACTTACCTGGTTTGGCCGCTGTAATTCATGTAAATGGTAGGACTTTTCAGCAATCATGAACCATTGTATTTTGTTGATACAAAAACAAAATTCTCTAAGATGGGTCTGGCTTGTCATATTACAAAGATTCATAGCGAGGTATTTTTATTTGCTTTAAAGTTCTTATCGTTCTATTATCCATCTTCCTATCATGTTAAACAATGAAAAATCTATAATCAGGATATCATTTACCTCCTTGACAAAATTGTTATGTTTACTGTCTGAGTTGTCTGCTATTAGTGTAATTTAGAATGATTTTGACCACATGTTTAAATTGGTACAATATGTAGTTTATTGAAAATGGACTTGAAAGAGATGCAGATTTTGGCGGTGAAGAAGATGAAATAGAGGACATTGATGGTGTGGAAGTGGAACATCTACACATTTCAGATTACCAAGGTTTTGCACTAATATCCGATTAATTTACTATAGTGATGAAGCTACCAAGCAAGTGATTGATGTTTGATTAGTGACAAAACTTGTTGTAATTTTGTTATCCACGACAATACCTTGTATTTAGTTTCTTTGTAAAAATATACTACCAAGGTTTAGTTTCTATTTTACTTGTATTTATCCCTTTGGAAAAATTTGATAGATTTCGTGTACTTAGTTTCTTTGTAAAAATGTTATCCATGTTATTGTTATATATGAAAGTTCTAATTTATATATGTATTAGTTTTGTGTTAAAATAGAATCATTGAATTACAGGAACAAAAATACAATTGAATTACAATTTTTTAAAAAAAATTCATAAGATACTTGATGGTTTTAAAATGTCATAACAAGTGCATCCTTGACGGTTTTAAATATCGTAAACAATCAATTTCTTGACGGTTATTAAATGTCATGAACGCTTATACTCTTGACAGTTTTAAACTGTCATAAACACTCATACTCTTGACAGTTTTTAACAGTCATAAACATTTGTATACTTGACGTTTATAAAATGTCAACGTTCACTATTCTTGACGTTTTTATCAACCGTCAAAAACTTTGGCTTTCTTGACGCTGGCTTCAAGGACGGTTTTAAAACCGTCAAGAATAGTGATTCTTGACAGTTTAAAAACGTCAAGAGAGCCTATTTTTGTAGTAGTGTTCCATTGACAATTTCTACAACAATACAATTCACCATATCTTTTTGGATATATGGTGCAGTCAATTTCAAGTTTTTAGGAACATTTTTCAAAGATACGACTACAATATCTTTATTATGGTTGCATAACCATTGTAGGAGTTCAAGAAAATTACCTTGATTTTTTTAATCTTCAGTTTCATCGTGCCCACGAAATGGAAGACCTTGTTGCAACCGAAATCGAGCACAATCAATTGTTGCACCTAATCGAATTTGATAGTCAATTCTTGCTTGATTAGACATCTTGTTAGAAAATGTTGCAATTTGTTGTTTTTTTATTTAAAAGAGCTTCACATTTCTCCCAAACTTGGTTATGTGCACTATTTGGTCCTCCAACGTGAGTTTGCAATTTTTCTTTTTTCTTCCAATTTGAAAACCCTTTACCAACAAAATGTTCACGTCCTGATTGTTCTCCAACTTTTAGTTTGAATAAATAACAACATAAACAATAGGCAGCATCTTTTGAAGTACTATATTCCAACCAATTAGGATATTCATCATACCAAATTGGATTAAACCTTCTTGACTGTGACCCAAATTTCTTCAATAGAAAAGTATGATTTCGAGATTGGCATGATCCTTTTTGTAGATATGCTTTACGAACTTCGTCTCAAATATTATAATTGTAATCTAGAATTCTAATTCTTAGACAAGGATCTACTGGTAAATCATCTAATTTTACTTCAGTGTACCTCTCATAACTATTATTACTTTTCTTTAAAGGAGATGATGGCCCCGTCGATTTTCTTTTAAAATATTTCTCAATTAGGATTTTAAATTAAATCTACAATAACATAACATAACATTAACATTGTAACAAGAATAAATCAAGAAGATATTAACATATAACAACAATATCATAACTTAAACAACCTAACAATTTTACTTAAGATCCATAAATTATTTCAGGAATTAATAAAATTAAGTATAAAGCAAATGAGCTAATACTAAAAATAAGCTAAGAATAATTTGAAATATGAAAACCAAATGCATAAAATAAAATAAAAAAAAAGCTTGAAAAGAGAAGAAAATAAATTAGGTATAAAAAAAATGAACTAATACACTAAGAATGATTTGAAATATGAAAACCAAATGCATAAAATAAAATAAGAAACTTGAAAAGTGAAGAAAATAAATTACAAAGCTTACCTCATAAATTAAAAGATAAAGTTGAAGAAGAAGTCAAGAAAAAAAAAAGAAGAAATTTTAAAAACAAAAACAAAAAATAAGTGATTTTAAATATTAAAACGAATACATATAAATAAAACAACAAACTTAAAAAGAAAAAATAAATAAAAAAAACTTACGTCACAAGCTTGGAGAAGATGTTGAAGAAGAAGCAAAAAAAAAAAAAGTTAAAAAAAGAATGTTGAAGTTTTATAAAAATAAATGAAGTTGAATAGTTTTAATTTAGTTGGGAAAGAGTGTAGTTGAAGAAAAAAGATGTTGAAGTTTTATAAAATAAAAAAAAATAAATGAAGTGAAAAACTTTAATTTAGGTGAAAAAATGTGTAATTATTATTTATGGAGTGAAAATTGAAGGGTGGTAATTTGGAGGAAAAAGAAAAATCTAAAAAATAATTTACATTAGTAGGATTCAAACTTGAATGGAAAGGATTTGACATACAGAATGACCACTGCACGCTGCCTAAGAATGGAAAATGAATTAGTTTTTTTATATATATTATATAAAAACGATAAAGTTGAGGCTCGAACCCCCTAAACCTATACTAAATTCACTGGTGTGTGCATATATATATATATATATATTTATATTGTTGACTGTCATTTGACTGTATATACAAGTATATTAGAAAATGTAAATATGCATGTCATATATTATTCCATATATTACATGATATGTGGTACATTTCTATTCATGGACTAAAAAACATTATTTCTACAAAATACAAATATATATTGAAAATCATATATAATTGGTCTTTTTAGACAACATTAAAAGTATACTTCCCTTCCATGCCTTTTGGTGTTATTAATTATTATTTTATAAAATTGGATTGGGGTATGACCTTTTAACAACTTTTGTGTTAAATAATAGTTTATTAGATTTTATTAGTACAACAATTCCAAATTAGGAATTCAAACTTGTCACATCTAGATGAAAGGTCTTGTCACATCTAGATGAAAGGTCATGTCAATTACAGCTAAACTAAACTTGTTTTGTCATAAAATATTAACTTATCCATGAAAAATATGAAAGTATAGACAATTGTACAATGGAGTATATATATATAGAAAACTTGAAACCGATTGAGGCAAAGATTATCTAACACTATAATAATCATCTCTTGTAACAGTAAATACTATTTAAAAATCTCTAATTAGCTATGATAAACAATATTTCAAAACTCTTAATTTACTATAGTATTTATTATTTGTTACAGCTTTTTATTATTTGACATTCATAATTTTTTTGTACTCTTTGTTATAGTGTTTACTATTTTCTTATCATACTAAAATAGGCTACACATCAAACACATACTATTATAACTCACATTAAAATAATCTATATCCTAAATACAAAATACTCTAATCAAAGTATAATAAGCTATGACTATAATAACTCACTCCTTACACCAAATATCCCTCTAAAATATGTGCATTGGGCAGTTAGGCGAGAATTTTATCTAAGTGTCCGAAATGTGATTAAGAGAAAAAAAAATTGTAAGACATATATGCATCGAAGAGAGACAACATGCAAATTAAAAGAGAGAGATGTTAATGAGAAAATTGTGAGTTCTAACAAACTAAGTCTAACTTAATTAGTTTAAGCATTTAGCATCAATCTAAACGTCAAAGACTCAAATTTCAATCCACACATATGTCTGAACTAAAAATAAAAAAGGCGCTAAAAAAAGAGTCAAAAAATGTACTCGTAAGATTTAAAGGGCGTACAGCGTTGGTACAGATACGAAAGGATAAGTGAGAGAAACGTGTGTCATATCATATCACTAAGGAAAAAATAATTTCCTACTCCTCAATTAGTCAAGTTATATCAGGTTTCACTCTAGACTCACTAATTTCAATAATATCAAAT
>JBBPDI010000023.1:28669618-28682025 GCA_037974545.1 Cucumis variabilis | reverse complement strand
AAATCTCAACTTTTTCAAAATCAATCCTATTTTTCGTTTATCATCCAATTTTTAGACTATTTTTGGCAATTTCCCAAAAATATATCCATGTTCAACTCAGGAGATATGAAAGAGGCATCGAAGTGCTACTTAGATAAATATAAACAATTTATAACTTCATGTTGTGCATTTGCATGCTCATTCAGAAGCTGTCAACTTCTTTCTGTTATTAGTATTAAATTTCTAACATTTTCCATGACCATAAAACGTGTAGACTCATGTTTTTCTTATTCTTTTTCAAATAAAAGCATTTCCCGAGGAAAGGAGATAACAGAAAAGCACTCTAATTGGCCAAAAGAGTGTTTTATACTATTGACAAAGCCAGAAGGATAAAAGGTTCTGAAAACCAATCAAAAGATTTTTCTCTCATTGAAGATACCATTGTTCTTTGCAAGCCTCACTGGAAGTTTCTAAAAAGGTGAAGCTGAAAAATCTTCCCATCTTTCCGAAGCAATGCTCCATCATTTTAACGAAAAAACGGGGTTTACTACTTCGAGAACAGTCAAAAACCAATTAAAAAGGTTGTGCATAATTGATACATACCTATATGAATTTCATAGATAAAGTGAATTTACAAAGGGAAGCCCCTCCAAAACAATCAAAAGAATATTCAATTCCTAATTCATTTCCCTAATAATAAAAAACTTGATGCAGATCATTCCATACAAAAAAACTAAAAATGATAACAAAATCGGTTAGCAGTTTAGTCACTCCACCCGAAAATGAGCATAACCCACCGAGAACCGACACTCAAACATAAAAAAGAACGGCATGATCAAATAAGAAAATCACCAAATTAAAAAAAAAAAACTAGAAACTAGGTATGATTTGTAATGATCGAGAAATGAATGAGAAAGTAGTGGGTTTCGAATAAAAGATCAATTGAAAATGAAAGAAATCGAAAAATACTTGAGAAAGAGAGCACAAAAGCTTCGACTATGGAGAAAGATGGTAGTAGGAGTATACGGCTAGGTCAAAAATGGAGAGAACGATGAGATCGAGGAGGGGTAGTATGGAGGGCATTTTCGTAGTTTTAGTATAAAAGATTTTTTTTTTTGCATATTCTCGGTCAAGAATTCATTTTCTAAAAATATGTTTTTAAATTATTTCTTGAATTATTTTAAAATTAATTTTTAAAAAATGCATTATTTGAATTTACCAAACACTACAATTTTTTTCAAAATAGATTTTTTTTTTTTTAAATCCCAACTAAATACATCCTTAATCTTGAAATTTTTCTTAAGCAACATTGAATTGGTTTCAACCCAAGTTAATTTGGAAGAATTTTTGGATGACAATTGTTAATTTTATTAATTAATATACTAAAATTTCCCTTTATGATTAAGATCGAATTAATTGAAGAATTTTTATTTTTTTTGACTAATCTCTGAAATAAGAGATTTTACTACAGGACCTTCAAACTTGAATTTAAGAGGTTTCATGCATTTACTATTATACATTGATGGTAGATAAAATGCATAATTTGATGTTGTTAGTTAATAGTTGATATTATATGATGATGATTATTGTGCATGTTTATTAATTATATGATTACGGACTTTATGACTGAAATTGCCATGTTTATGATGTTTGCTACATGCTTTGGATTGTGATGTCTCTATTCACTTCGACCATTAGGATTTGTATCTACATGTACAGTGTTCCTCGAAATCACCACATCTCACAAATTTATGACTGTGTGCATTCAACGAGACCATCGTCAGTCATGTCATGTTTATGAGTGGTCTAACAGAATCACTTACAGCTCAATATCATGGGCGTTCCTTCAGGTTTATCGATAGATGAGAGTGTTTCTATGGGATCACTAGATTGTTTGTGTTCCATCGCGTAGACGATAATTTTTTGTACCTCTTAATGGGATCCTAATGCAAAGTTAGCAGATCACCTAGTGGATCTCTTACTGGGTATATTTTTATACTCATCTTTTTTTTTTTCAATGTTTAATATTTCAGGCAAAGATTGAGGTAGTGGGAAGTTGGCGAGTGATAGGAAGAGTTTCGTGATATGTCATATGGGGACTCGGTTTTGCTTCAAATCTTTCATCGTTTGTTTTCCAGAATTTTCATTTTAAATATTTTATGTTAAATTTTTAAGTCATTTATTTATTTTTTTTTTCTTAAAATCCTTTAGAACCTTCAGACATGTTTTCATGGTAATTTTTATTGATTTTGCTAATTTGTGTTTTACGAACAGTTATTTGATATTATTTTAATAAAAATATAGTTTTTCTCTTTTCAAGAAAGTGTCAAAATTGTTATTTATTTTAAAGTAATGACCTTAGCTTAGTTTAAGGAGTTGGGTCGATATAAACTTAGTCGGGTCCCTAATAAAATCATTAAAGAAAACAAGCGTTTAAATAAATCATATTACCAACTAACCCAAAGGTTCATAGCATTCAAAAAGTATACAAATAAAAATAAAAATAATAAGTGATCATCAATCGTATCTAGTCCCATTGGCATGTTCACAAGTCCCTCTTGTCACTCGTCAACTTGGCTTTACTTTTGCCTGAAAAACTAAACATAGATAGAGTGAGTATATAAAATACTCAGTAATTGATCCACTATTGGCCCTACTAGTGAACTTTTAACTTTCTATTAAGGAAACACTCTATGACTCTACTCCAGACCTTCATCTATGGCCAGTGATTCAATTTCTTTTTTGTGATTTTGAAATTGTTGTTTGATTTCCTCTTCTCTGTTTGTAATGAGAAATTTTTCCCTTTTGTTTCTATCTTTCTATTTGCTTCTTTACTATAGCACCATCTTTCAACACTGAAAACATCTCAAGCAAAGACATAGAAACTTTACTTAGTTCTTATGATTTGAAACTCATAATCATTTTGGTTTACAAATGAATTATCGAATTGCTTGACAAACACTCTGCAGGTGGAGGTGAAAACTACTTCTCAGATTTTCACCTCCACCTACAGAGTGTTTGTCAAGCAATTCTAGAGAATGAGAATGGAGAAGACGATACTAGAGAATGAGGAGAAGATCGTATAGAGGAGAAAACAATTGTGATAGAGAATGGAGGAACGATCATCAAAATGGGAGAAAATCATGTGATGTATTTTTCATTTAAAATAAGAGTATTTTAGGAATATATAAAAAAGGAATAAAAAATTCGCTATATTTACAAATTATTTAAAAAATTACTATATGCTTGATATTTTATACTAAATAGGTTATCCATTATAAAATTTCTATATTTGAAAATTATTTAAAACGTTACTATATGCTTGATATTTTATACCAAATAGATTATCCATTATAAAATGGGTAATTATAATTAATGGCCAATTTAGCAATAATAATTAAGAATATAATAATATTTTTAAAAAATTTCAAATATAGCAAAACTATCGCTGATAGACATGTATCACTGATAGACTCATATGAATCTATAAATGATAGACCAATATTTGCAACATGGTCTATCACTGATAGACTTATATCATTGATAGAATTTGTCAAATTTTGCTATATTTGAAATTTTTTTAAAATGTTGCTACATAATTAATTATTTTGATTCTAATTGCTAAATTTGCAACCATCCTTTATAAAATCTCTATATTATGGATATATTTTATGAAGAAAATTTAATTTAAAAATTATAAGATTTTAGATTCAAATTTCTCTCTCCCAATTTGCAGTAAAAATTTGATTTTGAACCGTTGAGTAAAATTCTTGAAAGTAAAATGAAAATAAAATTTAAAATATAGGAATAAAAATTGTTTTGTTTATAAATAGTTTATTTAAGGAGAATTTATTTAAATAGAGGCCTAATTATGCCAATGGTCTAGAACCACTAATTTAAACATTAGAAAAAGTTAAAGTGAAGAAAAATCATGATAGAAAAATAAGGTTTACTCCTTATTAATTTAATTAAGAAAATTAAATTTATTAAAAAGTTATATTAAATGATAAAACTTTTTTTTTTATAGAAAAAAGGATATTTACTAAATCTAAAATATTGTTGCCTATCACAATGGACAAAAATAAACTATTATATTTATATATTATGATAAATATAGATACAAATAGTAGTTTATTTTATGTTATAACGATCAATTATAAATAAACTATTTGTAAATATTTTTGTTTTCAGTGTTTTTGAAAATAGTTTAATACTCTGATGTATTCCCCTCTCCCCTCACCCACCAAATACTATAACTTCCCTATCTTCTCTGCTACTCTTCATTATTCTTCTCCCATTTCCGGCGAGGATCCTTAAAATCAGATGCTTCAAAGCAAAAACTTATAAAATCAATTGAATAATGGTATGGCAAATCTTTCACTAATGGAATATAAACTAAATTTAATAAATACTAAATTCGACTTAATTCGTTTTTAATATTTGATTATAAAATTAAAAACGAGGGATAATGTATTATAAAATAGGACAAATATCGCCCTAAATGACATTTAAGTAAAAAAATAATATAATATATAGTACAAGATGTGGTAACTTTTCACTTTTCATTTAAGATGTGGTTATTTCACACATTTCTTCTTTTCTCATGGTGAAAGCTAGCTATCACTAAAAATTGCAATTAGTACATATGATTGATAGTTGCTATCAATTGTTATCATGAGTAGTTGTGGTCAGTTGTCAAGTAACTTTCTAGTTGCCAGAATTATGAGTGCTTTTGCTCGATTTTCTAAAATTATGAAAATTGTCATTAACATAAACTATTATCAATTGTAGTAATTAATAGTTGCTATAAGTTGCTATTAATGATACATGCTATCCGTGATAGCTTTCCATTTGACAAATGTGCTATTAGTTACTATCATTAACAGTAGCTATCAATGATAGAAATTGAAAAGCCAACTTCACTTTTTTTTTAAAAAAAATTAGCTAGTCAAAATTTACTAGTTTTACAAATGTTTTATCTTTGTGTTATAGGGTTTAATTTAGGAAAATTGCATCAGACAATTTTTTTTTTAAAAAGTAGCTATAGTACCTTTTTTTTTTTGCATATTGCAAATATGACAAATAATTAAATATATCATAGGGCTATAAAAAAACTATCAGAAGACTATAAGAGGACTATCTGCTTTTAAAATTTGCTATTTTTATAATTTAGAAAATATAGTAACATGGGTCTTCTTATCACAATTTTTTTTGCTATTTTTGTAAACGACCTTTTAATTTATTTTCGAAATGGTACTTTTTACTATAATTTTTCTTATAAATAACACAAAATATTTTTAGAAAATTAAGGAATATCTGTTAATAATAAATAGTAAAAGAAGTTATTAATATTTTGATTTGAAAATAATACAAACATTTAATTGGAAATAGTGAGTGTACTAGAGGGTTAAAATTTTCCCCCCAAACCCAATACCTAACCCAATAGGGAGTGATCATGCAAAACTCTTACAACTTGGAGGGATGATTTGAAAAAAGGAGTGATTTAAAAAAAAATGGATAAAAGGAATGTTTTCAAAACTATTTTGATAAAATAGGTGATTTTTTGGACATATATTTGAAGATACGCATTCGTTATTTCTTTTTACATTTATCTCTCTTTTTTGGCGAAAAACAAGGAAAAGAATCCAATGGACCCATGAATTTACATGACAGTAGGCCAATTCAATTATTTTTTTATTATTAATATAATATTAATATTAATATTATTATTATTATTATTATTATTATTATTATTATTATTATTTTCTTATTATGATCATCATCATCCTTTTTCTTCTTCTTATTTTTATTATTATTATTTTCTTTATTATAATTATTACAATATTAAAATTTTATAGTAAAAAAATTCAAGTAAAAATTATAAAATATTTTACTTTTTATTCTCTAATCACACATATATATACTCACATAAAATTGGTTTGTTATTGATTTATATCCTATCTCAATTTATCATCCATCTCCTATTACCTTTCTCTTTAATAACAAATCATTTCTAATTTTTATGAATTAAAAATTATTAAATATTTTTGTAACATAATGGAACATTCAGAAATTGAATCTATACAATATCAAAAGTTACAAAGTTAAAAAAAAATTCATCAAAATATCAAAAAGAGAGTTAAATATATTTAAAATGGAATTAAACAATAAAGTTACCATTTACCTCCCTACTTAAATATTTCATTCCACTAATTTTCATCATCATCATCATCATCATCATCATAATAATAATTTATAGATAATAGGACCCACTTAACAAAATGCCAAAAAAAACATCCATTTTATCTAAATAGTTTTGAAAACACCAAATTTTTCTAATTTTCTTTTAAAACAACCCATTTTTCCAATTGTCCCCAACTTCGAGTTTCCATTCAAAGAGAAAAAGTAGAGTACACAAAACCTAACCCTATACCTCAAGCTATCACTTGGTGTGTATACTCATTTTCAAGAGTTCCTTTGGTTTTTATTTTGTTCCCTAATGAGTTTGTTCTTTTATTTATTATTATCATCTTTTTTTTTTTAGAAAAAAATATCAGGTTTGTCTCTTCCAAATTAACTATTACAATCGACAACACTTTGATTATGAAAAATCTCTAAAACAAAAAAAGCTTCAACCACATTCTTAGTCTCACATAAGACACATGCACCTTGGACCAAAACAAATGACTACATGTCACGCTAAGCAGTGAGGAGCAACAAATTATATTAACTATTACAATGGACAACACTCTGATTATGAAAGCTCTCTCCAAAAAAAGCTTTAACCACATTCTTAGTCTCACATAAGACACCAAACACCTAGCTGAGAGCACGAATAATGATATCCACCAAGTCTAACTCCACTCACAAATTGTGGCACAATATAGAAGATAATCAAACCCAGCCAGCCACAACTTTCAATGCTTCAATAGGTCACACACTATCAATACCATTTATTGAACATAAGTAAATTTTCATAAATTTGTTTTGGTGTCTAAAATTTGACCAGGAAGTAAGTGTTTTTTTTTTTTTCCCTGATAAAAATGACAATGAAAAAGTGGGAAAGAAAAGAAAATTAGAAGCCCAAATTGGAAGAAGTAAAAAAGAAAAGTTTGTGAATGAATTTAAAATACGTAGTGGCACAAAAATGGTTGGAGGTAGTTGAATAGAGAACGCATTAATGAAATACCATTTATTGTTCGTTTTGTGGACCAACAACAATTGGACCCCCTCATTGATAAACACTGCTCCAACTAAAATAAAATGAGACCCCTCACCCAGGTCGGGGCTCTACACGGACGTCTGCTCTGCCTGGGACAAAAATTTCCCCATCACACACAAAACTGGGGACTAAATATAAACTTTTTTTTCCGATGCTGAGTTCATTAGTTAATATAAATAATATTTTCTTTTAAAACAAAGCAAAATCTATTTATTTTATCAAATAAGGTGTGAAACAAACAATCTAGAACCAGAATTTAACAAACCAACAAAACTTCTCAGAAAATCAAACAAAACTAATTCGGTTCTATCTAGTTTTTCAGAAAAGATCGATAACGTAGAGTGTTCACCAAGTTCTTTAACAAAAAGATAAAAAATCTAGTAATCCAATGAGGGAAGTCATAGAAATAGTAGAAGTAAAAAAGTTAATTCTCATGTGGTAGGTCACGGGTTTTTCTGATCGCTAGCTAACTTGCTCTTTTCTTTACCTTTGATTGAAAAGTTAAATATAGAGAAGTGGTGAGTATAAAAATACCCCACTAGGACGCACTACTAGTCTCGCTATGTAAATCGTTGGCTTTCTATTAGGAGGTACCCTGGGTCATATCAAAAGGTACAGTTAGCAGTCAATCAATCAGAATATCAGTAAAATTAATAATTTTACCAAAAAAATTATCGAGTTGGTAAAATTATTAATTTAATTAACATTAGTTTTTCTAACTTACCCAAAGGGATTGAACTAAATTCCAAACTTGACGGAAAATAAAAAAAATTGAATCCAAAGGACTCCAATTGCATCTTAAAAAATTGAAGTAACTCATAAATTAATTCAACAAACTAGATCTTAAAATGGCTACTAAATGGGTAACCAAAAATTCATAAAACTACATATCCAACTCACCCTTTGATCGAAACAAGATTGGTGAGCAGCGTAGCGGATGAAGTCTGTCAGACGGGAGAACACGCGGCTGCTAGGCAACGAGGAGGTAGGGGATGGCGACTTGGCTTCACCCTCACGCATGGTGTCGGACGAACGGAGAAGGAGATACCTAACTCAACTTTGACGAGGAGATTAAGGCAGACAGCTCGCGCACAACTCAAACGACAGAGGAACGAAGACTCATGCAGCTTGGCTCGACCTTCACAATGTTGGAGAAGTTGAATGTCCCACATTGAAAAAATCAAGGAGACTCATACTCCATATACGATTGATGGGCTACTCCTCTTATTGTCATTTGGTTTTGAGATGGAATCCCCACACGGCATCAAAGGACTCACCATTGAGGAATGGGGTGGCGGGAGGAGGTGGTTGAGGTAGTAGCAACTAAGGTTTTTTAGTGTAGAAGAGGGTTTTCCATTTTTTTCTTTTTTTTTCCTTTTCTTTTAATTAGCGCAAAGAAAACTCTATTTATATAAAATAACAATAATTTATAATTAAGAAAAATTATAAAAGATAAAACATTTATTACATAGAAAAACAATTATAATGAATTTTGTCTTTTAGTAGTTTTGTTTGATGAAGGGTAAATAGTTGGTCAATTTTTTTATTTTTGAAAAAAAATTCTAATATTAATTACACTTATTATTGTTATTCCATTATCTTGAACTTTTTGGACCCGTCTACGACTAGGCAAAGTCTTTGCAAAACAAAATTTGTTGAGTGGTTCAAGGGTCTAGCTAATTATTCTGTGATTTGATCCAAGTTTGGTTACATAAATACTCTTCTACTTAAAGGATTGTAAGCTAACTCAACTAATTGCTTCAAGAAAAATACATAACCTAGTGTCACGATATTGTATATTAATTCAAGCAATATACAATATCTAGAAGCATCCGATAATATGTTTTACTGAGGATTAAAATAGAATTAAATCATTCATTACATCAAACATAGTGCAAAAGCTCAAAAACAAAAAAAAAATGAGAAAAGAATGCTCGGAAATTGGAAAGAGAAGAAAACGAAAAGAGGAAAAGAGAGAATAGGCGTACGAATCAAGAGCAGAGACTTAAACATTGTAAAGCTGAGTGGAGACGAGGATGTGAATCAGAGAACAAAGACTGGGTGAAGTTCGTAGTGGGTCACCATAAGAGTCGTTCGTGTGTGCAGTTCAGGTTGGTATTGGTCAGTGTTCGTATGGGTCAAACTTCTATGTGGTTGGCCCTTAACTTCCGTGGATCGTCGTCAGTCGATGAGAAAACAAAGGGTTCTTTGTGTGGCCGGTCGAAACGAGCAGATGGAGAGAAAATGTGAGAGTTTAGGAATTTCATTTTAGTGGAGATGGAAAGAAAGGGGAAGAGAAAATTAGAAATAATATTATATATTTAATAAATTTTATTAAAATAAAATTATTTAATATTTTTACCTTTTATGTCAAGAAATAACTGTCATAGAAAGAAACAGTCCAAAAATTGCATTTTTTCCTACTAAAAACACGTATTTTGATATTTTGTGACAATTTTTTCTTCCGTACTTTTAATTTGGATTGTATTGAACTGCCATAGAATGTTTTTTTTTGTAGTGTAAGTGTGTACCTTTGTCTTGCATCTATATGTCTTTTACTTGATTATAGAGTTAACTTGGAACCAAACCTAAAAAATAATCTTATAGATGGATAGAGGACGAAAAACTGAAGAAAATGGCTAGTCATACGCTTAAAATGATCATCTCGATCAAAAGTATGACCTAAAAACCAAAGTTACGGATTTGTATCACAGTTACGACACCACGACACTATCGCAAAAAAAAAAAAAAAAGACCTCGTTTTGCACTCTTTTTAGTGGAAAGTTTGTAATTTTTTGTCTCTTTGCCTAAATAGTTTGTTAGGCTTCGATTTGTCCATTTTAGCTAAATAATTTTCTCTGTTATGCTTGATTCTACCTCTCTGATGCTTGAAAATTATAAATAATCAAATAAACACGTAAAATATAGGAATACCCTCGAATTAAGAAAAACTAGATAACACATTTTCGATACTATTCAAATACCTCAATTTAATCCTTGATCGTCCCGAGCAAGGTAGAATAAGTACACAGTCACACAAGGTAATTTGCTAAGATGTGAAGATGCTTTTTTGATCATGCATGTCGTCAATACAAAAACAATGACAATTTTTTTATAAAATAATTGTCACGATTATCCTGTCTTGTGACAGGAAAAAATATCGTCAATAGTGAAACAATGACAATTATCTTAAAAAAAAAAAAACTGTCACGATTTTGCACTATATTTGACTGGAAAAAAATGTCGTCAATAACGAAACAATTACATTTTTTAAAAAATAAAACTTTCGCGATCTATCCTTGACATTTAAAAAATGTCATAATAAACGAATTTGTGACGTTTATTTAACTGTCGTTAATACACAAATAATGACAATTATTTATTGTCATAAAATAAAATATTAACGACATTTATTTTTTGTCATGAAATAACTTATTGCAACATTTTTTGAAAACTATCATGAAAGGACTTTCCATGACCCCCGCTTCTATGACTGAAAATAACTGTCATAGATTTTATTTGTGACAGTAAATAACTGTCGTCGTAGACCATTTTTGTTGTAGTGATGGTCTTAACCGTCAACAAAAATAAAACATGCAATCCATAAAAATAGAAGCAATCAATTCTTTCTCAATGTTGTCTTGCACAAATTCTTAACACATAGGTTTAACAAAAGAAGATTTTCATGCGAATATTTTTCTTATTTCGATTATTATGGTTGAATTATTTTATCTGGCATATTATCCTTTTCGGAAGGTTGTCTTATCTTTTCCTATTGGAATTTATTTCCATTCATGGATTAGATTATTTAAAGCAAATTATGAAACCTATTTAGGCTTGCCTATTTTGTTTACTGAAGAACGAACGTCATTATTGTGAAAGTATTGCGTTCTTGACGCTTTCAACATCTGCTCTTTTAGAGCAAAAGTTATTCATCATATACGACCATTGTGTTCTTGCTCAAAGTTTACTGTGCTCCACTGCACTTAATTTCTTCACCTATTGTTTGCAACATTTTGAAGATATTCATAATTTAGGAGGATCCTAAACCATTGCTATTGAGAAGGCATTTCTCAGTCACAAGAACATAAGACTCAACCACGAGAAGGGATTCTCTATCTTTGAAAAGACCTAAGAACCATAAGTGAAAGGAGTTTGTTAATTAAAGAGGATGTAACGACCCAACTTTTTTAACTAGACCGTGGTCATTACTTTAATAAAAAAAACATTTCTTTAAACATAAAGCTTTATAAAACCATCACAGTCAATAACGTCAAAGAAAAACTTTTATTCGGGCTCTGTTTCAAACAACCAAAAGTTTATAAAAAAACAATACAGTTTGTAACTCAAAAATCTATAACACTAGTAAGTACCAAAAATGTGCTAAATAGTCTCATGTCCTAAAGAAAACATTAAATCATAAGCGAAAGCATTTTTGGACGACAATCCCTATGACAATCACGTCTCCTTCTTGCGTCTCGCCGATCTACCTCCTTTGTTATCTTTGCCTGAAAAGTTAAACATGAAAAAGGGTGAGTACAACAAACTCAGTAAGAGATCAGTCAATTAATCCCGTAGGATACAAAAAAAGTGGTGATCCCGTAGGACACCTGAAAGGTACTACCCAATAGGTTAACTAATAATTCTTCCTCCTCAGTCCAATCTTTTATCTTAACAGTCTTCCTCCATACAGTCAAACATTTTATCACATAAACCTCTAACAATCATCTTATCCTAATTTAGCTCAAAACCAGTCAGAATTTATCAGTACAACAGTCAACCACTAAATAGTCACAACCTCCCTCTCAGTCTACAAGTGTACAATCACATTGAATCCTTAGTTCCAAAGATACACATCCCTAACACAGTTTCATACATTCAATCAAGATAAGAAATCCATCCTTTCAAACCTACCCCCTATAAGCATCAACACCAAGTTCAGTCATTCATCAGTCATATATGAATAAGTACATATTCAGTCAGATACAACAAAGCATCCAAGTACTAGTTCACGTTCATCTATAAATAGATATACATTTTCTCTGTTGAACACAACATAAAATAAATAACAGTACACATTCAAAGGTATCAATCACAACCATCATCCTTTCTCATTTTAGTTATAACATTTCAGTTCATCACATTCGAGACTACAATTGAGTCCAGTAGGAAGCCCCTTACCTCACTTTACTCTAAGCACCTTAAT
>JBBPDI010000023.1:28645458-28662521 GCA_037974545.1 Cucumis variabilis | reverse complement strand
GCTTGCATTGGGTTTGATATGAGAAAACTTGACTATCCAAAGATCCAATCAAATTATAATCATCACAATTTTGTTGTGATAACGTGGCAGAATTTAATTGGCCGAATTTTCTTGTTCAACAAATGTCTCCTTTTCAAGATTAGTGCATATGTGTGTGTTGGCGAGTCTCGAAAACAATAAGTTGAAACAAAAAAAAATACAAGTGATTTGTTCTTGACTTTGGCTTTAGTTAATATGTAAAATTGATCACTCTATGCATTTGGGCATAAGTGTGATTCAAATGTTATATAAAGTTTGGTGAATTTTGAATTTAATACAATTTTTTTTTTTATAAAAATCATTTGAAATATGGCCAAAAGAGATTTTTTTTTTACCAATGAATTTAAGAGGATAATTGAGACTTTAAAAAAAATGATAGAATTGGAATATTGTCAATTCATCAAATGTGAATTTAAGTAAGAGTTTTGATTATTTTTTAAAATCCCCTAATTTGATCTTTTTTTTTTTTTTACTTATTCGTTTATGATTTGGGATAAAAAATTTGTTTTTTTTTTTGTAATAGAAGAAAAACAAAATGATTTGGATTTTTTTTCAATACATAATTTAAAAGAGTTAACTTATTTGTTATTTTTTTTTTAATAAAGAAAAATGTTATGAACTAATCCCAACTCCTAACTCAATCTTATAAGGTTTGTTGAGGAGTTGGGGGAGAAGTTGGAGATTGATACTTTTGCTTCTCTATAAATAGAGAAGAAAGTTGAAAGCAAAAATCATTCCCTTTAATTCCTTATCACTTTTGCTTATGTATTTGGCTCTTCTAAAGTTTTTTCTTTTTTTGCTACTTCAAATTGAGTGGGAAAAAAATTGGTCAATGGAGACATTGCTTGCTTGCTATGAGAGAACAGGAGATTGGAGATTGGCTGCTGAGAGAAAAAAAAAATTAATTCAAGTTATTATTTTCTTTTTTCATTATTTTTTCTTTTATTTTTCTTTTCTTCCGTTTTTTCTTTCTTTTCTTTTTTCTTTTTCTTTTTTCTTTTCTCATTTTTCTTTTCTTTTTCTTTTCGGTTTTTCTTTTCATTTCTTTTTTTTGTTTTGTTTTTTTTTTCTTTTCTTTGTTCTTTTCTTTCAATTTTCCTTTTTTTCCACTTTTTCTTTTCCTTTTTCTTCTTTTTCTTTTTTTTCTTTTTTTTTTTTGTTTTCTAACTTTTTTTTTTCATAACTTTCACTAACTCTTTTTTTCTTTTGCTATTTTTTTAAGTCCTATGCAACATCTTGGTTTGGTCTCCTCGACGTTCTACTTCTTTATTGACTTCATGGGTTTGTACATTATAGACGATGCAACTCTATCATGGTGTCCAACTGCTTCGTCCTGCTTCTTCGACTTCAGCTTCTTGGGTTTGTACATGATAGACGATGCAATTCTATCATGGCATCCAACTGCTTCGTCCTGCTTCTTCCGCTTCGCCTTCAGCTTCTTGGGTTTGTACATGATAGACTATGCAACTCTATCATAGTGCCCAACTGCTTTGACTGCAACACATTGAAGAAGAATATGTTGATGATGATCCTCTTGGCTACAGCACATCAAAGATGGAGATGGAGATTCTATCAATTATGGCACGTCGAAGATGTAGATGACGATGACTACAACACGTTAAAGAAGAAGATAAAGATCGCACGTCAAAGATGAAGATGATGACCGCACATCGAAGATGTAGGTGATAATGGTTACGGTACATCGAAATGCAGATGATGACTGCACTTCGGAAATATAGATTATGACAGTTGCAACATGTCGAAGATGTAGATGATGACTATAGCACGTTAGAGATGCAGATGATGACTGCACGTTAGAGATGCAGATGATGATAGTTGCAGCACGTCGGAGATGCAGATGATGATGGCTACAGCACGTCAAAGATGCAGATGATGATAGCTGCGACACATTAGAGATGCATATGATGATGACTGTAGCACCTCAGAGGTGCAGATGATGACAGCTGTAACAGGTTGGAGATGCAGATGATGACGACTGCGACATGTCAGAGATGCAAATGATGATCCTCTCGGCTGCAGCACAGAGAAGATGAAGATGATGATCTTCTCGACTGCAACGATTGAAGATGAAGAAGATGGTCTTCTTGACTGCAATAAACTGAAGATGAAGAAGATGATAAATCCCCTCGGTTGTAACACATTGAAAATGAAGACGATGACCCTCTCGACTGCCACATAGAGAAGATTAAGACGATGATCTTCTCGACTGTAATACATTGAAGATGAAGAAGATGATAAATCCCTTTGGTTATCACACGTGAGAGAAGATGGAGATGAATCCTCTTGGCTGTAAAATACGGGAGAAGATGATGATGAATCCTTTTGATTGTAACACGCAGGAGAAGATGATGATGAATCCTTTCTGTCGTAACACGTGGAAGAAGATGAAGATGAATCCTCTCGGCTGTAACATATGGAAGAAGATGAATATGAATCCTCTTTCCTGCCTCACGTGTGAGAAGATGGAGATAAATCTTCTCGGCATCACATGGGAGAAGAAGATCCTCTTAGCCGCAATACTTGGGAGAAAAGGTAGAGCTCGCTACTTTGACTTTGACCCCTTTGCCCCCCATTTTTTATGTTGTAATTGGTCATGAATTTCATTTTATGTGGAGATTACATCATCACAATGGAGCATAATACATTTTTTTTCATGCGACTGAAATTAAAGTAAACTTTAAGTTGCCTACGTACCATTTTTATAACATAGGGATCAAGTCATAACGTAGTTCAACTGAGTTTTTTTTTATTATTCACCTTTTAAGTACTTGTAGAATAGAAGCATCATGAGTTTAGGCTCTTGTGATAAGGAGCTTTACACATTTAACAAATATTTTCATCAAAAAATTTGTTCACCTTCATTTGTAGAATTGGTGAATATAATTAGTCTTGACTTCACGATTAAGGGAACTTCTGTGTTTATGTCAACAGACAACTTTTTCTTCATGCATGATGGGACACGACTGTGAATCTTTTCGTCATTATTTTCTTCATGAAGTGATTTTACCTTTAAAGTTTTCATCTCTTTTTCATGTTAATCGTTTGTCATCTTTAGTCGATAAAAAACAGATGTTGAAGGTTGATCTTTCATCGACGTGGAGATACTTAGCCTTTTGAAAGCTGAGGTTCGAGTGAAAGTAGACATTGGACATTGGTTTTCTTCTTCTTTCGTTGCCATACTCAATCTTTGAAATACTGAAGATTAAGTAGTTGAAGGCTTGATACGATCAAAAACAGAAGTCCTTTGCTTAATTTCATATGAATTGTTGACTTCTTTAGAAGATGGATAATTGTTTTCGATTTCTGTTATATTGACAGCATGACATGCAGTGACTTCTAATACTTCCTTAGGATGATCATCAAGGAAGCTTCTTAGGAGGAATTCTCTCAATGTTATCGACCGTCGAGGTTGAAGGAAGTTCTTGTCTTTTTCTTTGATAGACTTAGGCTTCCGCATCTTCTTGTTTCCTTTCCTCTTCTTTTTATGGGAGATGCTTCCTTTTGCATGCTTTTTACGAAATGATGACTTCTTTTGAATGGAATTTGGTTGTCTTCCTTTTCGACGAGTCACAACTATTCATCCTTCGTCATCATCTTTAACAGACTCTTCTTTGTTTTGAGAATCTGCCATCATGATCCTTTGTTGGAATTCGACAACTATAGGTTTGAAAGTCCCAAACTGAATTAAGCTTTTCTTTTGATTATAAAGTTGTGTTGATGGTGGAACACTTGAAGTCATCATAATCGCAACATGATTCATCTCTGCTAATTCATCAATATCCAGCTCGATCTTTTTTTTACGAGCCAACTTTAGAATCAACTACTTCAACACAAAACACTTCAAACAAGGTGACTAATGACCATATGGTATTTACAATATTTAGGATCATCTACTTTTCCTGCTTGTTCTAGTCGTTTGCATTCTGGCAGATGAATAAGTTGCTTCTCTAGCAGCTGCTCTAACATGTCTGTAACAACAAAGTCAGGAAATGGATAAACTTTTTCCTGTCTTTGTTTAAGAGTTGAACGTCACTTTTCCTCGCCATCATGCTTTCCTTCAATTCTTGTTTCTTTTCTTTTAGAGAAAGATTTCAAAGGAGTTGCATGAACAATCATAGACTCATTTATGACAGTATTTGCAATCTTTTTAGTGTCATCAATTTCATTCTTGTCACTTCTCATTTTTGGAACTAAGAAATCTTTTTCTATTCTACGTGTGATACTTAGTTCCATATCATGGGCATGAGTCGCCAACTCTTCATACGTGTGTGGTTTTATCCCCTGCAAAATATAGAGAAGTTCCTAATGTATGTCTTGGGTGCACATCTCAACTGCAGACATTTCTGTGAGCTTGGCTTTGCAATCCAGACTTAGAGCTCTCCATCGATTTATGTAGTCGATAACTGGCTTTCCTTTCCGCTGTTTGGTGCTTGTTAACTCCATCATGCTGACGATACGTCGGGTGCTGTAGAAACGATTAAGAAAGTTCCCTTCAAGCTGCTCCCAACTATCAATGGATTCATGTTTCAGGTCAATGTACCAGTCAAAGGCATTTCCTTTCAGAGTTCGAATGAATTGTTTTACCAACAAGTCTCTTCTCATACCAACAGTTTCATATGTTTCGATGAAATGAGCAACATGTTGTTTTGGATTGCCCTTTCCATCAAACTGTTGGAACTTGGGCGGTTGGTATCCATTCAGCATTCTGAGATTGTCAATCTTCTTCATGTACGACTTGGAATACAAAGAGAAAGTTTGAGTAGATCCATCATATTGAGTTTTGATGGAGTTTGCAATCATCTCCTGCAACTGCTGAACAAACAGTGATGCAATTGAGGTCGAATTTTGTGGTTGACTTTCTTGCATAACTGCCTTCCCTTTGTCAGTATTCTTGACAGTATGTATATGTCTTAATTCAGCAGCATCACGATGTTCGATGCGATTCTTGAGAGATGCAATCTCATTATCCTTTTCTTCAACGGCCTTCATGAGCATGTTGATTTTCTTTTCAAGCTCAGCCATTCTGTCTTCACTTGTCTTCACGCTAGTCACCATAGCCGACATTATATTTGGATGGGACACCTCCTCATTTGAGTGTTCAGAAGATGAAATTTGTTCATCAATCACAAGATTTTCTTTGATTATAATTCCACCTTTTGGTGGCTTGGACAATTGTTCCCAAATGTTCTTTGTGATCTCAAAGGATGGCATTTCCTCAGATGATTGAGTCTCTTTTTGAGCGGTTGTGAGTATTTGGCTGCTTGCCGATGTCACTTGGAACTTTGAAAGTGTTGCCTTGGGATGTCATGATTTCTTTAGATGTTCTTCAAAAGAGAAAGAGATGAAAGGTAGAGATTGTCCCACTGGGCGTGCCAAACTGTTCACACGAGATTTCAAAGAAATGTATTTCGTGGAATTGAAATTTGATATATATATTGATGAATATTTTGAATACAATCTCTAGAATTTACTCCTTTAATGCTTTCTCTCGAATACAAGATAAAACTTTAGATCTTCTTGGTCTTCGGTCTTTAGGATGTTGTAGTTGCAAGTCGATCTGAACTTTGATCTTCTGGAATCAGAGGAAAGTTTAATCTTCCAAGTATTCAATCTTTCAGAAGATGTTGATCTCGAGGTTGATACGGACTTGCACGTCTTGAGAGCTTTGTAGAAGTTTGAATCTTCAATTCTTCAGAGCTTCAGTACTTCAGAGCTTCAATTCTTCCTTCAATCCCCAAGCCCACCAAATGAGTGGAAAATGTCTCTATTTATAGAGAAATTTCATAGACTTTAGGTGGGCTTGGGCCCATTTCCCTGTTGAGCTTGGGCTTAGGCCCATTTGTTTGTTGGGCTTAAGCTTGGGCCCATTTGCTTGACAGGCTTGGGCTCCTTGTTTGGCCCGATTTTTCATCATGGGCTTGCATTGGGTTGAATATGAGAAAACTTGACTACCTAAAATTTAATCAAATTATAATCATCAGTGATGACGTGACATAATTTAATTAGTCAAAATTTCTTGCTCAATAGTGACGTTTCGACATTTTCATATGCAAGTCTGGCAGAACTGAAAATGTTCAAAATGTATTATAAGGGAGACATAGTAGTTGAATCCTCACCTAAGCCTTGTTGCACTCTTTGCAATATATGCTTTCTTATTGCAATTGACACTCTTCAATGCTTGTTTTAACAACGGTTTCAATGAATGTATTCTTCTTTCACATTTTCTAAAATATTTTTTAAAAAACACGAGGGGAGGTTGAATCGTACACTGAGTTTGTCTGGTGATTTTGAATTTTGATAAGCTAACTTGTTGATTGGATTGAACAAGTGCTGCACAATCACTTGTCTCGAGTTTGAAAAGTTACGATTGTGACAAGTGGTATCAGAGCCAAGTGGGCTAGTTGATAGTTTGAGACATAAAGATTTCGATGGTGAAACGATCTAGCAAGACCCATAATGAGCGGCTTGTTGAGCTCGAGGAGCAGATGTTGTATATGGTGAAACTTTTTGACTCCATCCAGTTTTTAAAAAAGCAGCTTGACGAAGTTGCCAGAAAAGCTGATGGCATTGATGCGGTGTCCGATCGAGTCGATGGATTACCAATACAAGAATTGATGGCTAGAGTTGACACTCTAGAATCCCAAATCGTTAGAACAAGAAATGTCACCTACGAGCGTGGAAATAGTTCATCGGGCTCTACTGCCCAAATAGAAGAACGAGTTATGGAGCTTGATAACTTGCAAAAGAATATGTTAGAGATGATCAATGGCATGACGGAGGAATTTTGAGCTACCCTCAACGTTGTTAGAAATGAGATCGGAGAGGTGAACACGAAGGTGAACCTTATTATGTGAGGGTTAGCAAACCAGGCTCCAGCTGGAGGAGCCATCCCTGTGGGCACAGTAAAAGTTCTGGAACCCAAGCCCTTCTGTAGGGAGAGGGATGCAAAGGCCATGGAAAACTTCATCTTCGATGTTGAGTAGTATTTCAGGGCCGCGAATACAATTACTTCGGAGGCCAAAGTGACACTGGCAACTATGCATCTGTCGGAAGATGCGAAGTTATGGTGGAGGTCCCGATATGTTGACATCCAAGAGGGGTGTCACACAATTGATACGTAGGACGCTCTAAAGAGTGAACTTCGCTCACAAATTTTCCCTAAGAATGTCGAAATTCTAGCTCGACGGAAATTGCGAGAGTTGAAACACACTGGCAACATTCAGGATTACGTAAAACAGTTTGCGGGGCTAATGCTGGACATCTGTGATATGACAGAAAAGAACACAGTTTTCTATTTTATCTAATGGTTGAAGCCGTGGGCTAAGACCAAGTTATACAAGCAACGGGTTCAAGACCTCACGTCGACATTTGCAGCAGCTGAACGGTTGTTTGACTTAGCAAGTGAGTCTCAAGATGTGAGACGACAGCAAGCTTCCTCCTTTGGGGGAAACTGAAACACCGTTCAAGCTTTCTTAAATCTGCAAGGGGGGATAAACGCCAAGGTGGGGATCGTATGCCCTTCCAAGCAAATACAGGAAACAACTGGCAGGGACCTAACAATCAAAACACTATCAGTCGACCTCTTAGTTGTTTCATATGTAAAGGGTCTCATCTTGCCAATGAATGTTCCAATCGAACTACCTTTAATGCATTTCAAGCCACGTTGACCTCAGATTCAGATGATAAATTCAGTCAGACCGAGAGAGAAGTTGGCCAGATAGAAGAGGATGAAAATCCTAGAATGGGGACTTTAAAAATTTTGTCATCACTCCAGAAGAAAGTGGGAAAGATCGGTGGACCGATAAAGAATGGTCTGTTGTACGTGGATTGTTGGGTTAACAAAAAATCACCTAAGAGCACGATGGTGGATTTTGGTGCAATCCAAAATTTCATAGCATAAGCAAAAGCGAGATAGCTGAATCTCTGTTGGGAGAGAGACTCGGGAAAAATGAAGGTCATAAACTAAGCTGCCTTACCTATTGTTGGGCTAGTAAAATGAACGACAATAAGGTTGGGAGCCTGGAACGGTCTTATCGACTTAGTGGTTGTTAAAATGGATGACTTTGATGTAATGTTGGGTATGGAATTTCTACTTGAGCATCATGCATACCAATGCCGCTAGCTAAATGTTTAGTGATTACTGGACCTACGCCCACTGTTGTACATGTAAATATTCGCTAGCTTGATGGGATAAAGATGATTTCGTCCATGCAGTTGAAAAAAGGCCTTACTCGAGATGAACTAACATTCATGGCTATTCCGTTGGTGTCGTCAGAAGGTCTAGGGTAAATAGTCCTCGAAGACATCCTGTGTGTCTTAGAGAAGTACAAAGATGTGATGCCAGATAGTCTGCCTAAGTCATTGCCTCTGCAAAGAATGATTGATCATGAGATAGAATTATTGTCAGGGGCAAAACCGTTTGCAAAGAATGCTTATCGTATGGCGCCATCATAGTTGGCTGAACTTCGAAAACAGTTAGGTGAACTATTGAGTGCAGAATTTATTAGACCTGTGAAAGCTTCATATGAAGCCCCAGTCCTGTTCCAGAAGAAGAAGGATGGAACTTTGCGGTTGTGCATCAACTATCGCACATTGAACAAAATCCCAATTCAAAACAGATACTCGCTGTCTATAATCACTGACCTGTTTGATCGCCTACATGGGGCAAAGTACTTTTCGAAGCTAGATCTGTTGTTGAATTATTATCTAGTGAGAATTACCAAAGGAGACGAGCCGAAAACAACTTGCGTCACGAGATATGGGGCATTTTAATTTTTTGTTATGCCATTTGGTCTTACCAATGCACCTGCAATGTTTTGTACGCTAATGAATCAGGTCTTTCATGAATGCCTTGACAAGTTTGTCATGGTCTATCTTGACGATATAGTGGTTTATAGCTCCACGATGGAAGAACATAAGGACCACCTCTAGAGTGTTTCAGAAGTTGAAGGAGAACCAGCTGTATGTTAAGAGGAAAAAGTGCTCCTTTGCACAAGAGAGGATAAATTTCCTGGATCATGTGATCGAGTGTGGCCAAATCGACATGAAAAAGGGAAAGATTATTGCGATTCGTGACTGAAAAGTACCAAAGTCAGTCACCGACTTGCGCTCCTTTCTCAGATTAGCTAATTATTATAGGCTATTCATGGAAGGATTCTCCAAAAGAGAAAGTTTACTGATCGAATTACTGAAAAAGATAAGAAGTGAGGATGGACACCGGAATGTCAGGTCACCTTCGATGAGTTGAAGCAAGCTATGATCGAAGGGCCAGTTCTTGGAATCGTCGATGTGACCCACCTGTTTGAAGTCGAGACCGATGCATCTAATTACTCATTGGATGGTGTTTTCTTGTAGAATGTTGATCCTCTATATGCGAGGAAAAACCCTCTAGCTTACAACTTCACTAGAGTGTGGAAGCAGATGACGAACATTGCTCGAGCCTATCTGGAGAAGGCCTTAAAGCGAATGAAAAAGTTCACAGATGAGAAGCATCATACCTTAGAGGTTCGAGTCAAAGATCAGGTCCACATTAAGTTATGGCCGAGACAGATTCGATTTCGAGGACGCAAGGACCAATGCCTCATGAGGAAATACAAAGCACCAGTAAAAGTGCTGAAGAAGGTAGGAAAGACATCTTACAGAGTGGCATTGCCCACATGGATGAAAATTCACCAGTAGTTCATGTGAGCAATTTGAAGCCCTACCATCAAGATCCATATGACATGCAGCGTAATGTCATAGCTCGATCAACCATCAACCTTAGTAAAAAAGAGACTAAAAAATTTGAAGAAATCCTGCCCGAGTGAGTGAGGATGGGCCGAAAACCCACAAGAAGGATCCACGAGTACTTGGTAAAGTGGAAAAACTTTTTTGTGAAAGGTACCAGTTGGAAATGTGTCAAAGACCTAGAAGCCTGGACGCAGAAGATTGAAGAGTTTAAGCTTCACCAATTGACAGGTACATCAACTGTTTGAGTGAGAGAAAATGTAATGGACATACTTGTCCAAGGTGTGTTTACCTATGGTCGTATGCTCCAAATGCTCTCAATTTATCTTGTCTTTATATCTTGTACATAGTTTAGTTAGTTGCTTTCAATTTTAAGTCGATGTGCTTGAAAGTGACATTTTGGCATTTTCATATGCAAGTCTGACAAAACTGAAAGTATTCAAAATGTACTATAGAGGAGACATAGTAGTTGAATCCCCGCCCAAGCCTTGTCTACACTCTTTGCAATCTATGCTTTCTTATTGCAATTGACAGTCTTCAATGCTTGTTTTAACAATGATTTCAATGAATTTATTCTTCTCTCACTTTTTCTAAAATATTTTCTAAAAAACGCGAAGGGAGGTTGAATCGAACGCTGAGTTTGTCCGGTAATTTTGGATTTTGATCGGTTGACTTATTGATTGGATCGAACAAGTGTTGCATAATCACTCATCCCGAGTTTGAAAAGTTACGATTGTGACACGTAGCATGTCAGGCATAAGGTTAGCATGCGACAAGGCTTCCCTCGGCCTTGCACGCATGCCAACACCCTGTTGCCTATGCTTTGCGTGTGTGCATGTCAAAATGGGCAATTTTGAGCTATTTGTGATATTTTTGCCTACTTTGAGTAAAGTTTTGATATTTTCTAAGGTCAAAATGGTAATTTATGCTTAAATATGAAATTTTCAAAACAATAAGAGTTTAAAGGGATTTTCAAGCCAATGGTGGAATCTCAAGTTTGTGAGTGACACTTTGTTTTAAAAGCTATTTATAAAGCATGATTTCAAGCTACCTAAATAATAGCTTATGAGTGACACTTTGTTTTAGAAGCTATTTATAAAGAATAATTTTTAAATTATGAGATCATGTTTTTATGAGCTTAATTTCTCGATGAATTTTTTACAAAATTGGTAAATAAAGTTAAAAATAACTTTATTCTTGTTTAACAAAAGCTAGTCACTTACTAAGCTTTCCAGCTCACTCTTTCAAATGCTTTTATTTTCTAGATAATAATCGTGATCCTAGAGTTGAGCTTACCACTGCCAATTGTCTAGTTTGTCTAACAGGTTCAAATTTTTATTGTCCTCGGTGGATTTATGTATTATGTGTCTACCTAGAGTATGTGGGGTTGTATAAGAGTTTGATACAGTCAATTGTTCAAAATGGAGTTTATTACAATATGTGTGAGAAGTTTTTCCATTGTGCTATTTCTAAATTGTTTTAGTATAAAATTGTTTGAGCGTATTTTATTAATTATTAAGTATAGAAGGTCGATATTTGTTGTTAGAGAGTCAACATAGGCTAGCTTTACACCTCTTTTGTGGTTAGAGAGGATGCTAGGGAGGGGGTGTGAAGTTTTTTTTTTTTTTTGGACTTCTTCGTCTAGTTTTAGTTTGATTTGGTTCTTTTGATTTCTAATGCTTGTTTCCTTGGTAGTTCACTGAAAAATAATAACAAACATATTAAGTCCACTGGAATATGACTCTAAGTAAGAGATAAATAATGTACATTTCTTACACGTTCTAATAAGCAAAAAATAAAAGTAAGAAGCTACGCTAAAATTGTAAAATAAAGAAAAGTGATAAATTTAAAGTTCGGGTGTCTCTAGCAAGTACAAATTTTTAGGTTACTTGCTCAACCTTATTTTGCTCGATCATTCGGTTGAGAAGATTTTT
The DNA here is from genome assembly GCA_037974545.1 of Cucumis variabilis. Classification (NCBI taxonomy): domain Eukaryota; kingdom Viridiplantae; phylum Streptophyta; class Magnoliopsida; order Cucurbitales; family Cucurbitaceae; genus Cucumis; species Cucumis variabilis. The sequence continues at coordinate 28,650,801 of JBBPDI010000023.1, read as the reverse complement.
TGGTTGCAATTCAATACACTAAAATCAATTGGAAAGACTAAGGAATCTACATTCATTGACACATTTGTAAACACATTAATGACTTTGAAAGACTCCTATTAGCCAATATAACAACAATTCTAGAACTATGTAGGTTAGCAACCTAAGCTCTGATAACTTGTAGAAATATAAGTTATTGTAACCTTTTATGTAAAATAATGAAGTTTAAACACATGAAAATAGGAGAAAACGAAGAAAAAGTATGCGATTTGGCTAACTTGTGAATAACATAATGTGAAAGAGCCTCATTGCTGTTTTACTGCATTTTAGTGCTTATATCACAAGAAGACGCATTCAACCAAGGCGTTCAACAAAGAAGCAAGCTAGCTGTTTTGAGCATTAGCATACAAAATTGGTTGACATGAAAATCTGAGAAAGGACAAGAGGATAGTCTGTGCAGCGCTGCTGGAGCTTTTCATAACATTAGTGGCACATGGCCTATTGTCAACATCAAATCTTGCCTATAAATGAAGCTTTTCACTTCAGATCATGGTGTGCATAATTTGGGCTAGAGAGCAAGCTCAAACATCGTTCAACCTCCCTTTCCTGAGTTCTAGGTGAGAGCCTAACACAACAGAGAGAGAAAGTTCTTCCCTCTTTCATTTCCCCCTCATCAATAGGCAAATGTAAGAGCCCAGGAGGATGAGAAATCATACTTTGAGGCATAGTTTCTTATTTTATCTTCCATTTTATATTTATATTGTAATGTGTTGTACGTTGTACTCTATGTTTAATTTACCTAAAGTTATTTTATTTAGTACATTGGAATTTTTATTTCATTCTCCCGTATTCTTGCTTCTTCCTTTGTTTGATGTGTTTAATTAATTTGTAGTGATAAAATGTGTTTTAATGTTTAAAGAATTGTGATGCTTGTATTTGATGTTTTCCTAAGTTAGGTGTGGATGCCAAGAACATTGTATATTTGAAAAAAGAATAGTGGTCTTGAATGTAATCATCTGACAAATGAAAACACACACTTAACTATACGGTTGGCGAGGAGATTGTAGCAATGCAATCTTATTGACAAGTTTATCCTTTACATACATTGCAAAAATGTCAATGTGTGTGGCAAAAGCACCGAGATGTTGTCCGCCTTAATCAAGGAAAAACAACTTAGGATGCTTGTAGAATGATTAGATACAAATTATGGTTTAACTTTGTATATTTGGATCCCGAAAGGCGAGCAAGTATGAAGAATGCATCGAAAGGCAGCTCGCCTTAATTCAGAGTTTAAGTATGCTTTCTATTGACTTGAGTCATTGAACATAAATTACTGTGTTTAGATAATTAGACTATTCCTACATACCATGCTTTTAATGAGTTCTTTATTCATCTTTTCTCATCTTGCGATGCCATCTTGCACCTCCAAAAGTATCGTAGTGTAAATAGTAGAATAGAAACTATATTGTCCATCCATCATACTGTATAGATTATAACGCATGGTTTAGTAGTAAAATAAGATAAATTAGGATCTTAAATTCCTTGTGTTCGACCCTTGACTTACTAGGAAACCTCTCTTCGCTTACACTTAGACGATAGAGAGGAAAACTTACACTACATTGTTTATCTTTTACGAATTAGAAATGAGTGGATAGGAATGCATCTTTTAGTGCATAAACCTTATCTAGTCGTCTGACAGTTGCTTAATTAGAGCTCATATCGCCACATTGATGACTACTTTGCATGTATATATAACAAACAAGCAAGGTCATAAAACCAAAGTCGCAAAAGTCTTCTTCATCTCTGTAATTTAATTCTAAAAGCATGTTTAACGTATTTTCTTTGTGATGAAATGTTGATCTCTTCTATTGCTTCTACTGGGGATTTGATCCATTCACACCTTTGGCACCCAAACTTTGACAATCACCACCTCCAAGGACTACATCCAATGAAGAACGCCTTTGACAATCATCTTTAGCGACCACCTATGCGCTACCAATTCCAATTATTATCTCTGATGACCAACTCCAACCAAAAAGTCCATCTATCATCTCCAACAACCAACTCAATTATTGTACACTAAAACAATAAAAACAAAAAACTCTTGGCTAGTGAAAGTGTTTTCAAATACAAAATTAAAATGATTAGTTTATCATGTTTGATAATTGTCATATTTAGTAATTTTAATATTAATAGAAGCACTTTAATCATATAGTCAAATCAAACAAATTTTTGTACAAAACATTTTGAAATGTATTTCATTGTGTGTTTGAAAAGCTTAACCACAAATGATACCATATATTTTTATGATAGTATGATATTGCCTACTTGGAGCATAAATTGTAATGATTTTACTTTTGCTTTTCATTCAAAAAGTTCCAGATAGTTGTTCTCCTTTACATACCTACAATCAACCTCTTATCTAGCTAATGAGAGACTTTGATTGAATTTATAACACTAACATACAAGCATAATAATTCCTAACCTACAATTTGACATAAGATGCCATAAAGACTTAAACTCTTAGATGACCTTTTTTTGTGTGCATATTACACCCTTACATTCCACTAACGTGAAAATGTATGTGAAGGTCATAAGGTGTGTTTATTGTTACGCTAGGAAGGAGTATCACCTAGACAGAACACGTGCTTATCTCGCCTAGTAGTTTGATATATCGCGTAGAAAAAATCCTAATGAAATGGTATATATCGCTAGACAGAACACTTGATGAAATGGTATATCACCTAGACAGAACAGGTTGACTAACGATCAACTCGCCTACTGCAAAATAAAACAACTTTAAAAAATAAGGCTGCGTCGTGTGGATCTCACTTTCTTTTGGACGTTTTGCGTTTATGCTCTTTTGTAGAAACAAATTTGTACAACCTCATCATCCCTAGTACAAATATTCAGGTTCTTGGCACACAGTCTCTACTTGGAAAGTGGTAAAACATTTTAAATAGTATGAGTTAAACGAGCCCAATGAGTGATAGCTTTTCTAAATACTTTTCATAAACTTAAATCATAATCCTTAGAAATATTGCTTAAGAAATCCTTTGAACAATAAACAATAAATCATAATCATAACATGAGAGCTTAACTCTTAAAACATTTGAAAAATAGTAACATAAAAATTTTGTTTTTTCTACTGGAACTCAAGCATCTACTCCTACGAGATAGTAGAGATTACTCGATACCAACTCATCCATAAATATGAGAGATGTCATCCCTAATCCCTGTGTCCTATGAGGTATATGAGTTTAAAGTGGTTTTATTAAAGTGATTTAAAGCATGTTCTTAAGCCAGTATTTATGAATGATTTATGTTAAATGTTTAAGCTATTTCATGAATGATTTTCAAGCATGTTAGGAATTAAAGTATTTATTCAAGATTACTGTTTACTAAAGTATGTTTAAGGATTATTTTAAAACCGAGTTAAAAGTTGCATATAGCAAAAGGATTTAAGGTTTATAGTTTTATAAATGTTTTATCGGATCCAAGATGTTTCAAAATTACCCTAGTGGGACAGGATTAAAGGGTGCCAAAGACAAGTAAGGACACGTATCTGTAGGAATGCCTACCTTGTAGGAACAGGGATTGGGATGCCCATCTTTGATATTTATGGATGAGTTGGTATCGAGTAATGTCTACTATCTTGTAGGAGTAGATGCTGCAGTTTTGAGCAGAAAAGGCAAAGTTTTTATGTTACTGTTTTTTTAAATGCTTTAAGATTTAAGCTCTCATGTTATGATTATGATTTATTGTTTACTGTTCAAAGGATTTCTTAAGCAATGTTTCTAAGGTTTATGATTTAAGTTTATGAAAAGTATTTAGAAAAGCTACCACTAATTGGGCTCGTTTACCTCATACTCTTCAAAGTGTTTGTCCACTTTCCAGGTATAAACCGTGTGCTCGGAGCTTGAATCGCTGCTATCTGTCTACTAAAAGGTCTTTCTTTAATTATTATATGTGTCTTGTTACCTTGTAATTATGTTCAGTTGGTCCTTGTGGTATCAAACTTAAGTTTTAGAAAAGGTCAGTTGTGGGTTTGTTTTATGTAAATAAAGTTACATTATGTCTGTGTAAAACTTATATAAAGTTTGTTTTAATAAAAAAGGTTCTACCCAGTTATGTTTAAAAGTTTTGTGTTAAGCTTCCAATGACGTTTGTCATTTTTTGTTTTAAGGGTTAAGTTAAGAGTCAGTTGGTGTCGTTCTTGAAGTGGGTCATATCGGTTGGCTTCATGCCACGTCTCAGGCCAAGCAAGTAGGTGCACGAGACAGTGTGTACACCAACACTCAACAAACACTAATTTTACTCGGAATGCTAGAAGAGATAAAGTAAGAAATTCTGATTTCTGATATATTGAAATGAGGCGAGGAAGGTGTTTATAGAGTGGAGGAAATAAAAAATTTGGTAATTAGTTATGGAAATAAAAAACATTTGGTAATTATTTATGGAAATGTTGGGAAATAAGAATAAAACAGAATTAAAACGTTTGAAATAATTTATGACGTAACAATACAAAAAATACTTTGTTGGTATAAAAAATAATATAATTATTGCATCTTGCCTTGTTCGACCAAACAACAACAATTGCATATGGAGATATTGGCCAACCTATTTTTGCCTATCTTCGCTCTTGTTCCAAAACTTGGGTGCTCTTAGGCCTAAACTTACAAATGAACTTTATCAAAATGTGGAACAAACTAAATGATATTTTAAAAAATTTTCATCAACAGTCCCATAAATACAAAAAGTTTAGAAAACATACATGCAATTAAAGATATAAACAAAAAGTTAAATTAATAGAAACAATGACCCAAAAATCATACGTCTTATAGATTTAAAGAAGGAAAGCATTGAAGTATATTAACTAAATTCCTCCAGCTTAGTTACGTTGCATCCCAAATCCAAATTCCCTAACCCCACACATATAAACTTTTGACATTAGAATTCGCTTACAGCCTCAAACCACCCACTAACCTATTCCGGACAATTTAATATCTCCATATTCTATTCTTTGTACCTACCCAGAAGACAAAAGGAAAAAAAAAATGAAAAAAAGGAAAATAAACGTGAGGAATGCCAAATGTCATTTAGCGTCCACATGCGGTGCGAGTCATGTATCTGTGTGGTTTGCTTTTAACGCTCCCACTCCTCACTTCCTTTCCGAAACCACTATTCAATCCATTCATCCATGGCGGCCGCCGTAGCGCTTTGCTCAGCTCCTGTAAAAGCTCGCAAACCTCCCCATTCTGCACTTGCCTCTAGACATTTCTTCTCCACAAGTTTGATCGTCAAGTACCAGGAAGTGCAGAAATGGAACCGTTTCGAGTTCCAGAGGCTACAGGTTTCTTCTGC
>JBBPDI010000023.1:28634865-28645358 GCA_037974545.1 Cucumis variabilis | reverse complement strand
CCTATTTTATTACATTTAGGAAATGTAATGCATGTTAATCACTAGAATGTTTAGTTGTAATTAGAGTAAAATCCGATGTAAATTCCGCTGCGCATGTCTACCGTTTCCATCAATATATATATATACACACTTAATTCATTCCAATTTCACCAAAACCAAAATTTTCTTTCAAGATTTCAAATGAAAAATTGCATCAAATGACCAAAACATTTAGAAAAAACAGCTCATGGCACCAATTTTTTGCATATTGCAAATATGGCAAAATTAGTGATATCAAGTGGCTATCAGACGGTAATCATAAGTTATCAAAGGACTATCAGACAGTAATCATAGAGCTATTAAATGGTCATCACTTTTAAATTTGCTACTTTTGCAAATTTAGAAAATGTTGTAACATAGGCTCTATTATCATAATTTTTTTTTGCTATTTTTGCAAAATCCCCATTCCAAATCAACTCAAAATCCTTAATTCTTTTAATTAACTAAATCTTATCAAATAAATTATTTCTTTTAAAATTTCTTAAATTCCAACATGAATTATCTTAACCCAATAATTCAGTTTTAACCCCAATTCTCAAGGTAACTAAATAATTTAAGATAAAAATTCTCTAAAAATTCGTGATGTTATAGTAAGATACAAGGCAAGTGATAACTTGTAGAAATACAAGTAATTATAGCCTTTTAGGTAGTGCAATTCATCCAAAATGCACGATAATGTGTCAAAAGTCGTTGTTTCTATCACAAATTCATAAATATAAGAGAATGCAACTTACATAAGTCTCCACGCCTACTTTATCCTTTTTTTAGTGTTTTATCGCAGAATTTTTGATAACGTGTATAAATACCCGTTATTATAATCTCATTTATCAGAATAATACGCATAAGAAGAGCATCAAAACGTGTAACTTATCTTTTAAATTCAGAAGTATTTCGAAATACATCTTACATAAGTATTATGCCTATTTTATGTGATTTCCATGTCTTAACGCAGGATGATTAGAAAGGAAGAAACTAGTGAATCACAAGGAACATCTCGTGACGAGGCTACGCGATGAAAACTTGTTTGGAGACTAACATCTCTAGACGAGGAACCACATCATCACGTGAGGAAGATTCACTAGACAACAAGGATGTATTTGATGTTGATGTATCATGACAGGGCTAATATCAGGGCTGAATTAATTAGAATAATAATAATTTTCCTCCAAAAGCTGCCTATAAGAAGTCTCCTTCTTCACCAGAGAGAGAATGGCCTATATAGGCTAGAGAGAGGCTCGTATAAGCCAAAAGGAAGAGTATGAAGGGGCCAAGATCTAGAGAGAAAGGTCAAAAGGAATAGCCTTTCTGCTGGCTGTAAAGAGTTTCTTCTTCTTCTCCAGTCATACTGTAAGCTGTGAGAGCTTAGAGTAAGAGTGGCGAAGGTTCTATTTTTTCGTTCCCTCCTAACTTGTAATATCCTCCATCTTTTTGGTCTTCCATTTTTGTATTTCTTTGTAATATTTGTTGTTCATATTGTACAATGGCCAAAGACTTGCATTTTCAATCCATCGTTTCTTAGCTTTTCACTTATTAATTTGTTATTATTAGTTACGTTTCTGATAAGTTCTTGATAAGAAGTTTAACTTATAATTCGTATCGCGTTAGTTGTGCCAATCTCATCGCTAGGCTTGCGTAAGTTGCCAACTACCCGAGAGGGTAGGTAGCAAGGATATAACTAACACGAGAAAGGGAGAGTCTCTCCCTTTGCTAGATAACTTTAATCATTCTATCCCGAGAGGTGAACGAGTGTGGACACTAGATGCCAAGAGGTTGTTGTCCTTAATTACGAAGTTCTGTACGTGTCATAAGTAAAGTCTTCTAGATATATCTCTCCTAATCACATTTGATCATTTGGATCGAGGGAGATAACCATGTGTGGTGTTTAATGACTCTAAGAGAAGCACGTCTTAATTATAAGTTGGTTGAACGAGTTATATTGCATCGAGGTTGTCACATTAGAATGCATAGACATTCCTTCGCTCTTTCTAGCATACAAGTTAGTTCACATTTTCATCTCACCATCAATATTCCTCTTTACAAAATCTCTAGGCGTAGACATTTAGTGGCAGTTTGTTCTTGCATTCATTTTATACCATTTGTTATTCTTTAATTATTTTATACTGCCTAGATGATAAGTAAACCCTAGAACTAATCTAAGTGCAAGTAAAATAGTAGATTTACCTGGATAATTTAGGGTTGAACACAAGGAATTGATTCAAGATAAATAGTAGGAAAACTTGTACTCAATGAGGACTTAGCTATCATGTGATATGGAGAGACATAGTGAGCGACTCGTATGTAGTGAACATGCTCAGTGATATATCGCCTAGACTGAATATAATTTCCATTCATCATTTACAACCACTAAGTCCCAGTTGTTGAAGAGAAACAACGCTTCAATAACACCACCAATTATAACAAAACGAAGAGACAGTGGATCACATAGGAGCGTGTGCGAAAGCTATGTCATAACAACCCTGTTTGGCGATTAAAATCCCTAGGCAAGGAACGACATCACCACGTGATGAAGATTCACTAACAGACAAAAATGACAGTTGGAGTTGATGTGACTTGACAAGGTTGCAGTCGGTGTTAGCATGATTAAAAAAATAAAAGTTTCCTACTGAAAGTAGTATATATAAAGCCTCATTCCACACCAAGTTAACCTAGTCTTGTTTGAATAGACCACAACCTAGAGAGCACCATTGGAGCTAGAGAAATGGACTAGCCTTTTTGCCTTCTATAAAAGTTCTTGTTTGGAGGTTTAATCTCCAAGACGAAGTTTGTAGCCAAACTCCTTATAGGCGTTAAGTACTTTTGTCAACGTCAGACCCAATACGTCACCGTTGGACCTTTCCACGACGTATGGGATCACAACATCGCAGAAAATTTACTAATTAATTTGTTATTTTACCTTTCCACGATGTACTTCTCGGACACATCACAGAAAGTTGAAACGTTTTGTTTCGTTCAAGACTTTTCACGACATCCGTCTCCAACACATTGCGGAAATCTGAATATTTAATTTATTTTTTAACTTTCCGCGACGTGCCATCGAGAGACGTCACAGAAAATCCAAATATCAATACAAATGATAAACTTTTTACGACGCACGTCTGACGTACGCCGCAGAAAGGTGAATATTTAATTTGTTTTTTGGACTTTTTGCGACACTTATCGAAAAATGTCACGGAAAGTCTAAATATTAAATTTAAATGATAAAATTTTCACGATGTTGGTGTCCTCAAATGTCACAGAAAGTCTCCACAGAAATGAAATATTTTGACTTTTGGCGACGTTACGGGTGACACGTCGCTAAAAGTCCAATATTTCGCAACGTGACTCTGACACACGTTGTGGAAATTTAAATGTAATAAATTCTTTATTCGAATTTTTGCAACGTGGCAGAGTAGACATCGCGGGAAGTGATCATAATCCACAACGTCAACAACCTACCGCATCGCAAAAACGACCTTTCTATCATGTTTTAGAAGACTTCACGGAAAGTCCTGGCTATTTCAATGCAGAATCCATTCGCAAACACATGGAAGAGAAAGGGAGAAAATTTGAGAGAGAAAGTGAGAGATGGAGTCATTGTCGTCTACCCCTGCTGTCACCGCTCACTGTCGCCGCACCGTCTACCACCGCTGTCACCGCTCACTGTCATCGTCTTGAGGTCTTTTTTGTGTTTTTTTACATTTAGTTATGTGAAGTGTATGTATATGTATATGTGTAGGTATATGTTTATTGTGTATGTGTTATGTGTATATGTTTATGGTGTATGTATATGTATATGTAAGTATATTTTTATGTAAATATAATTTTACGTGTATATGTTGTGTATATTTAATGCGTATGTATATGTATATGTAGTATATATTTATTGTGTATGTGTTAGTATAATTTTATGTGTGTGTATGTGTTATATGTATATTTAATGTGTAATGTATATGTATGTATAGTTTAGTGCATATGTATATGTATGAATATTTTCTTTATTGCAATTAGAAAATTATGCAAAATTTAAATAATGTATGAATTTAGAAAAATATATAAATTTAGATGAAATTTGAATACATTATATTGAACAATAGTTTAGGATTTAGTAAATTTGAGATAAAGCTAAGGGGTCTTTATCAAATTCAATATTGAATTTGATATTCAATATGAATTTCATATTCAAACTGCATTTGAATTTCATTTTCAAATTGCATTTGATTTTTTTAAAAATGTTAATTAATGTAACTAAAATGGAATATGTATAAAACTAATATAACATATTTATTTGTTAGGACTTTTAACGAGTTGGACAAGAGTTGGATGAAAATTAGGGATAGGTTTTCTATTGAGTACAGAGAAGGAGTTTTTCAGTTTCTAGAGGTTGCAAAACATCACACAAATAATTATGGAAAAATAAGGTGTGTCCAGGTAAGAAATGTATGAATTCAAACTGGGACTCCTTAGAGGGTGTGAGGCGACATCTATTAACCACTGGAATAGCCTCCTCCTATATCAACTGGGTGTATCATGGAGAGCCATTGACCTTGAACATAGGTACACAAATATTTAATGAAAGAACGAGTAGTAGTTACCCAATAGTTGATGAAGGAACTAGCAACAATCCAATAGTTGATTAAGGAACCAGCAGTAACCCAATAGCAGCAACCCAATAAAACAATATGTTCGTAACAAAACACGTCTTGAGGGGTCCATTGCAGAAGGATATCTTATGAACGAATTAAGTACTTTCTGTTCACGCTATTTGAAAGGGATTAAGACTCAATTCACTAAAGATGATCGAAATGACAATAGCATTTAAGAGGATGAGGTAATTGGTGAGTATGAAGTATTCGTTTAGAAAGTACGATCATTGGGAGTGTCACGTTTATGAAGTATATCGCAAGAAGAGAAACGACTCTTTCATTGGTATATCCTCAGCAATGTAGATAAAATAGCCGAATATCGGAGGTACATATTTCTATACATATTTTAGGATTTTATACCTTGCCGACACATAAACTCACAGTTGTTTACTTTAGAAAACACTTCTTTTGATACGTCGTTGGGGTAAAAGCTTTTTTGAACTGTTTAAAAGACACCAACGAGCATTTGTCGATTGGTTCAAAACTCAGGTATTTCGAGTGAATGACTTCCAGAATTTCTACTTTATATATATTTTATATATATAAGCAATTTTATGCTAAACCCAATTTCAGGTTATGGCAGAACTACGTAACAATTCAAACATTTCTCAAGATTTATTTTCACTCGCAATGGGACTATCACTTGATATCCGCTCTTACAGTGGATGCATTATCGGTGGCGTATGATTTTACACATTGAAACGTGATTTTCGATGCAGAACACAAAATAGTAGAGTCATAGTAATTGTAGAAGGTAGTGGAGGCAATGCAAAAAACAATTTTATGGTGTTTTAGAGAAGTATTGCACGTTCAATATCCATTTGGACGTCATGCTTGGTTATTTAAGTGTCGATGGTTTGACACAGAAAAAAATAAAAATCATAGGATACACGAAGAACTAGGCTACAAATCAATAAATACGTCATATTTTTGGTTCGCTAAGGAACCCATGATTCTCGCAACCTAAGCACATTAAGTGTTCTACCTTGAGAATCCTAAAATGGTATCAATTGAAAAATTATTCATGTGGTGAAAACTAAACGTGTATGAGACGTGCCAAAAGTGGAAAATATCGAGAATGATCAACTTAATGTAATAAAAATCATTGTTGAACATTGGGTGGACGAACACGTCATTAAGGATGACACTCTGTGTGAAGTTGATCCTACAATAGTGAAAAGACCAAATGTTTGTCATATCATGGAAAATTTTATAAACGATAAAGATGACGAACAATCATTACATCAAAGTGAGTCGTGCAATGATGAATAACAATGTTTTTTTGACGTATACACACATTTAGTCATTTTTTCATACATTAATTACGTTGTGATATTCACGTTTATTTATTTAATGTTTTGTTGATTTTTATGTCTGTAGAAATGGAATCTAACTTTCTGAGTAATGCACATGAGGAAGACTATCTCCTTAATCCTGACACATTGGATAATGCGGGTGGTTCGTCGTCAGTAGGCGACACTTCAGGTTCGTAATAATCAGCATATTTAATGCAATTTCTCTCTCATTTGATCATGTCTTTAAGTTATGCTTATTGTATATAATCACAATCGTTTTCAGTAGATCCCTCTCATTCGGCTCCCAATGCGAGCAGAGTACGATGATATTCTAGAAACATAGATGTCGAGCAATACATAGAGCATAATGGGAGAATTTACATTTCCATCCGCTTTAGAAGCGACAGACCTATCTCGGCACAAGCCCCTAGTTTCAGTTGCACGATTGGTGTGCTGACATGAGATACGTTATCTATTCAGGCTCTGAAGTGAGCGGATGTACCACCAAAGTGCATCGAGGTTGTCAAGGGTGGCCTAATGGTAAGTCTGTAAATCCATAAACATTTATGTATGTTTCTATTTCCTTATAAAAGCTTTACTAATTTGAAATCTATTTCTTGTGTAGCAATTTTTCGTGTTTGATCTTAATGATCTATCACTGAATCGATTTGTTGAGCATCAAATGCTCACCGTGTGGATGGAATTCAAGACAAGTACTCATCGCCATTTTAAGAAATTTAGTGACCCTGAACAAGCATGAGCAAACTCACCCCTGAGATTTGTTAATCGGGTGGAAAATTGGTACTTTTTATGTGACCATTACATCACTCAACAATTTCAGGTAATTATTTATATACTTTTATGTTACAATATTTCATTTATTTAAAAGTATAACGTTTTAATCATCGTCATTTTTGGAATGTAGGAGCAATCAAATATGTGTAAGGCTGTTAGGGCGCGACAGCCTTACAACCATATGAGCGGCACAAAGTCGTTTGTTCAGAGAGAAGTAGAGCTCATTGAACTACACGATCGTCTTGTACATCGTGTTGAGTTATTCAAAGAAACGCATGCCAGTAGTAGTGGCGAGTTCATTTCACCAGTTGCAAAGGATGCTTTTGTAAGTTTTAGAAAACTTTATGTTTTGTTATACTTTTAATTCAATGTTTTTAAGTCTGATCATCTCTTAAACTTACAAGCTTCTGTTGTACAGAATCAGATGGTGAAACTTCAGTCTCAGCCCATCCTAGAGGATTCTGAACCACTAACTGAGGACAAGATATGCAAGACAGTTTTGGGTAGACGATCGGGCTACTAAAAAGGTCTTGATTGGAGCCTAAAACCCAAGTCTAGATTTGCCGCTTCATCTTCTTCCTCCAGTATGTATGGCTATCAGGCACACATAGCAGAGGTTAGCGAACTCAGAGCAAGCCTTGACAACGCTAATTGAATGCTCCAAGAATAACGTCTGAGGGAGGAAGAGCGAGATTGACAAATGGCGGAGCAAGTTAGACAAATGGCGGACCATACATGACAAATGGAAGAGATGGAGAAGATGCTTGAGGATATGAGTTGGGCACAGAGAGGCCCGTGATCACTTGGGTACGCACTTTTCAATATTTAGTTTGTTTAACTTTCCATATGTGATATTCTAACTAGACTTTCATGTTATTTGTAGGTTTGGCGTCTATTGCACTAGAGCATTAGATTTTAAGTTTTTTTTAATGTAATGTTTTGAATTATGTACCTAATTTTTTGTATCGAACATATTTAATGTATCATTTCATTTCGTAATGAATAATATTTTCATTTTAATCAGGTTACTACAAATTTTATTACATCGAGTTTTACTAATGAATAAATAATAATAATAAGATTAAAAAACAAAAACAAAAAATAAAAACCCTTTTGTAACGTTGACGTCGCGGAAGGATTTTGCGAGATCGACGTTGCAAAACGCTATAGCAACGTCGGTGTCGCAGAAGCCTTATGCGACATCTGCGTCGCGGAAGCTTTGTGTGACATCTGCGTTGCAGAAGCTGCAACATCGACGTCACGTATGACTTATGCAACGTCGATGTTACGGACGGCTTATGCGACGTCAGTGTCATAATATTCTTTCGGAACGTCGGCGTCGCAAAAGCCTTATGTGACGTATTGGGTCATGTGCGAAGGAAATTTTCCTCAACGTGGGAGCGAGCTGCGTCACAAAAAGTATCCCCAACGGGCTTTCGGCGACGTGGATGCCGACGTCGCGGTAGCCTTCTACAACGTTGTTTGGGATTTTTGGTGACGTTTTAGTGCATTAGAGAATACCGTAATTATTGTATTGTCACAAGCCTAAACTACTTATAACACTTTGATAAATGAACAGTAAAGAAATGATAAATTGAAAAGGCATAAAGTTGCAATGAATTAGAGATGTAGGCCTTTGGCCACTATAGAATATAAACTCATACATTACAATGAAATACAAAAATGAAAAGTAAAGAAACGAAAGTCAAGTTGTAGAATGCCTAAGCATTCCTTGGCTTGTTTACAAGTTAAAAGTTACTACATACACAATCAAGGTGCACTTTCCTTTTTTGGTGGCTCGATCATAGGAACTCCAGAGTTAAGTATGCTTAACTTGGAACAATTCTATGTCTGTGACTTATTGGGAGTTTTTCTAAGATGCATGTAAGTGGGAACAAAACATGTTGAAAGGACTCATATTGGTTTGTGGGAAGAACTTTCACTAATAAGTCTTTAAGACAAGTAAAGATATTGTCATGTTGTAGGGAAATTTTAGAGATTTTGAATTCTGCATCCTGATCCAAATTTCACTAATAACGTTACATTAACTAAGTATTTAATTCTTTGTTACAGGACAAAAAGAGATTGGACAAGTATACCAACCAAAAAAAAACTTGCCTAAGCCATGAGTAACGTAACGATTTCAAATTTCTTATAAAGATATCAAAATCATGATTTATATGTTTAAGTGTCTTGATGTACTTTCTTAATATTTTCATGATTTTCTTTAAGCATGAAGTTTAACCAAGTTTTGAGTCACACTTGGTTTACAAGGAAAGTTTGAGTTACAAGCTAAAATTATTTATTAGCCATGAGTTATAGTTTTTAAGCCAATACTTTATGCAAGAGAATTTTATGATGATTGTTATGGTCGTTTGGAGGTAGTACTATGTGCACATAGAAGAGTTTCATTATTGTTTCGAGAATTTCCATAACAACTAAGATGTTGTGGGTACTAGACGAGTCCTACTATAATGTAAACGTTAGAAGTATTTGGTGTGTCCTACTGTAACTTAGTTATTGGGTATTCCAAATGAGGAATTATTTTTCTAAATATATTGTGTTCAACATGGTTTGTTACCTTTTTAAGCTAGTCACTCACCAAGTACCTTACTCATAATTTCCAAATGTTTTATTTTTTTTCGATAGCGATCGTCATCCCAAAACTTGACGCACACTAGGTTTACATTATCATTTACTTAAGTCTTGTGTTGTAGTCTTTTGCATATACTTGAGTCAATTCATAGCTTAGTGTTATGAGATGTAACTCTGAATATTGTTCTTGAAAACTTTTTTATTTACTGTAACACCCTAGTTAATTTTTAAGTAATTATGTTGAATTAGTTGAAGTTAAATTATTGTGAGTGTTAATTTAATTTGAATTAGAAGAATAAGAAATTTTATTTATTTATTTTTTTTTTGTAAAAATTGATTAAGTGATTAAATATATGTATGTGTATGTATATTTAATTGAAAGTAATTTGGTATTTGGTAGAAAAGTAAACATTAATTATATGTATAATGGAAAAGTGTGTTTAGTAAAGAGGGAGGGTTTGTATTTATTGATGGGATGGAGGAAAATATGGAGTTAACGAGGAAAGATATTGAGTATTTGAAATATATATAATTAATTATATATATAAGGAAAGAGGAAGTAAATAATAATAATAGGTTATTATTAGAGAAATTATAAAAAATATACCTTTTGACGAAATATTTATAATTCATAAAAAATCAAATCTAATAAATTTTCTTTTTAGTGATTTTATTCTTTAGTGTAAATATTTTGTAAATTTTTTATTTTAAAAAAATCTCTTATTATTATAATTAGAAGTTTTATCGAACATAGAAAAAAATTTAGCAAACACTCCATAGAATAAAACCACTAAAAATAAAATTTATTCCACCTGATTTTTTTATAAAATGTAAATATTTTGTCAAATGTTTTATTTTTTATTATTTTTCTTATTATTATCTTATTGTTGGTTTTTAGAGGTCTTTTAAAAAATATAATTATAAAGGCAAAAATATTTACCTTGTATAAAACAATTTTGAAAACAAAAAAGCACATAGGCCTAAAAATATGTTGTGATTAATAGGCACACAACACGCGTAATATATTGGGTAAACGATCGTTTGAATTTGACTATTCTTTCATACACGATCGTTTAGTTTTTGGTCCAAATAATCGATTTTTTCTTCAAGATTGTTTGGTATATGA
>JBBPDI010000023.1:28617503-28634765 GCA_037974545.1 Cucumis variabilis | reverse complement strand
TTGTTTATATTTGATACACGATTGTTTATATTTGGCTCGATTTGACTATCCAATATCTCAACGATTTTTTTTCACTAGTTTGGTATATGATTGTTTATATTTGATACACGATTGTTTATATTTGGCTCGATTTGACTATCCAATATCTCAACGATTTTTTTTCACTATCTTATATATTTGGCACATGATCTTAAACAACCAAATAACCGTTTGAATTTCTTTTAAAGGAAATTTATCTTTTATATTTGGTACACGATCTAAATCAAATAACAATTTAAAATAAAACAAAAGAATAATTTCAGAAGAGAAGGGAAAAGGACAATTGAAAGGAAACGAAAAATTATAAAAGAAAAAAATGGAAAGGAAGTGAAAAGGAAATTAAAAAAAAATGAAGAGAAAAAAACACTAGAAAGAGAGAAAATCGCAAAAGAAGAAAAGAAATACAATGTAAAGAAGGACAAACCTCAAATATTAGAAAAAACAATAACAGCGCCCATAAATAT
Organism: Cucumis variabilis; assembly: GCA_037974545.1. Lineage (NCBI taxonomy): Eukaryota > Viridiplantae > Streptophyta > Magnoliopsida > Cucurbitales > Cucurbitaceae > Cucumis > Cucumis variabilis. The sequence goes on along the minus strand of JBBPDI010000023.1, from coordinate 28,634,262 downwards.
TTTTATATTTATGAGAATTGAAAAGAATATATTATAACTATAGTTCCGAACACTTTTTAAAAATAATGTAATTTTAGAAAGTATTGTCAAAAATAGGTTTATGCCAAAACTATTGATAAAAATATGTGAATTTGGACGTTCACGACTCCGGTGAGATGGCCGTGTGGGTCCTCACCTTCCTTTTTCATTCATTATTTATATAATGTGTAGGCCCCACACCTTATTATTTTTTATTATTTTATATATATATAATTCTCATACTTTGAGATTTTAAAATTTCTTTACTTATTAAAATTAATATCTTTTCAATTTTAATTTATTCTTTTTCTCTTTAATTTAAACTAAATTGAAAAAATATTAATTTTAATAATTAAAGATATTTTTAAAATTTGAGAGTATGTGAATTAGTATATTTATAAATTAATAAAAAATAATAAGACGTGGAATCCACGCATAATATATATTATATATAAATAACGAATAAAAAAAAGGTGTGGGACCCATACGGCCACCTCACCAAAGTACTTTATCCAAACTCATCTATTTTTTTAATAATTTTAGCTCAAAGCTATATTTGATAAAAAATCACATTATTTTTCAAAAAATCATATAGTTCCTAAGGAGTGTAAAATTACATTATTTTTCAAAAAATGATATAGTTCCCAAGGAGTGTGAAAGTTGAAAAAGAAAAGGAAAAAGGAAAATATAAAATATTTTTTCTTTTTCAACAAGGTCAAGTCGCCATCGCCTAGCTCCATAGTTTCCGGCCGCTAATCTTCTCCGTCCAGCAGCGTCGTCCCGTCTCTTCTGTTAGGCGAGCTGAGTTCCTACCAAGCCAACGCTTCGAGCCGCATTGTCGCGTGAAGCCGCCATTCCACGTCGTTTGAAGCCAAGCGGCTCCCTTCGTCTCAGCGAACCGTGAGCCGTTGATCTGAGTCGTTCTCCTCCGTTGCCGTCGATCACCGGATTTTGGTTAAGTTCGGATGTTTGTGGTTGGGGTTTTTAGTGGGTTTTTTGAATACCCATTAAAGTTTGGTTTAAGGCTCTAAATTAAGGTTAATTGTTAGATTAATTTGGGGATCTTTTCTTGGCATTTGACGATGCTATTGGAGGAACTCTTGGGGTTCAATTTTGATTCCCTAACAATTTGGAATTGGATTTTCAACCTCCAATTCGGTTAATAGTTGGAATTAATTAAGGTTAATTGAATTGGGACAAAATTATTGATTTAAGTTTATTTTTGGGTAGGTTGAATTTTGGATTTTTTTATTGCACCAAGGAATTTTTAGCTAAGTTCTTAAGGCAAGAGATTTACTACGGGACCTTTGACGGTAAAAATGATTATGCATTGAGATGACTAATTAGATTAAACTGTGATGACATAAATTTGTGTTGAGATGGATTAAATTAGATAAAATTGCAATGACATGAATTTGCATTGGATTGGATTTAATTAGATTAAATTTTGCAAGGACATGAATATGTATTGAGTGGGTTTAAAATGCAATGGAAAAATTATGTGTTGAGTTGAATGAAACTAGATATATTGTATTTGTTAGCATGATTGAACTATCTGTAATGTGCTTCAGGTAAATATTGAAACTATTAGATGAACTTGGTATGATATGTATATGATCGATTTGGAGTAAGATTGATTCAACTATACTCATGGTTAATGTTAGCTTTAGCTATTAAGCTGGTATACTCGGTGTCTTATGGAATCACCACTTTTAGAACGTTGACTGTTTTAATTAACAAGTATAACCTTAGGCTTATACCTTGTATATCAGTCTAATAGGAAGTTAACAGTTTACCTAGTGGAACCAGTAATTGGATATTTTTATATACTCACCTTTTGTATGTTTAATTTTTTTCTGAAGCAAATGTTAAGGCAAGCTAGCGAGTGACAAGAGAGACTTGTGACCATGTTATATGAAACTATTACAACGACGTTTCCTTTACTATTTTTAATTTTATGCTTTAGAATGATATGCACATTGATAAAAAGTTTTATATTAAACTCTTGGTTTCTTTTATGTTTTAACTAGGCTCCAAAAAAACTCATTTTTTGTTGGTGATTTATTTTTAATTTATTTTTCTAAATAGTTGAATTTCTCCACAAGTTGTTTATATTTATTTCCTTAATATAAATTATTTAAATTTTGTTTGATTTTGGTTTTTGAAAATAGTACTTTCATTCCAATAGTTTAAGTCGAAGAGTTGGGTCATTTCAAAAGCTACATATGTGTTTTCGTTGTATGCTAAGGGTTGAGTTTTTATAAATGCTTCACTTATTTTACCCGCATGAACACAAAGTCTTACAAGTTAGTTTCAAGTAAGATGGTCAGTGAGTATTGTAGGAAAGTCGATGCCCACTGACTTCACATCTCCTTATACTTCAATATTGTTGATAGTATTTTATTTGCAACTTGAAATCTATTAATGATAGCAGCTAATAGAATTGACATTTTAAAAACAAATGCAATGATGAATTTGTATACACATCTACCAGGGACTATTAGATTGTATCAAACACAAACAATCATATAGTATATCAGATCAGAGTCCTAGACATACATACTTATAATTCTTTAAGTGGCATATTTGTATATACTTCTATCAATGTGTAATCCAATTCAATATAAAACTATTTAGCCAAGATGAAATCTAAAATTAAAATTTAGGTTATAGAAATTAACTTTCTTTTAAAAACAGGGTCTCATCGTTGTTATGCCCTAAACGTGTAATTTGTAAATAATAAAAAACTTAATTCTAATTATTAAGAAAAATAATTGTTAACTCAATCTAATAAACAAAATCTAAGGTTACTTACATGAAACTTGAATGATATGTAGAGCTAACATACAATGGATTCTATTAAAGTAATAACTTGAAGGGTCTATAGTAGATTCATAAAGTTAGGTGTCATATCCTAATAACACTGGATATGATCTACTATGTAAATGTTAAAAATAATTTAATTCAAAGTGTTCATATATGAAGACATGAGAGTGGAGTTATCCTATACAATGAGTTTGTATAGAACTAGCTAACTAAATAATTGACCTATATTACTCTATTAATTGAAGAGATTTCACATGATGATGGTATATAACTTGATCTTAATTCTAAATAAGTTATGAACTCATGTCTATAAGGACCCGTCATTTGATTTGCATGGGTGAGAGTGGCTTGAGTAGTCAACTTAATATGCTTATCTTTTTAGGGACCAAACCAAATATGGACTTGGAACATAATTTAATAAGATGACATTTATGCTTCTTCCAATATAGGAAAAGTAGACAAGTATTTCCCTTAAGTGTTGATTTTGGGACTTGAACAGTGGGGCCCCACCCTCTTAGTTGGCTTGAGAGGGACTTAGTCTTTGGTCGGACCATAAATAACATTGTTCTTTGATTCATTTTTCACCTTCTCAACTATCTTTTGAATATCTGTTTGGTTTGTTTTATGATATAAGTTTATGATTTAGTATATATGACCTTGCCTGAATTAAACTAGATAAATAAGTATGTTATGAATGAATTTGTTATAAAAGACTTTTAATGGTGGAATTTAGAAAAAATGTCGCCACACAGAAGTGTTTGTCGAGGTGGTAGGAGAGGCAAAGGAGCTGGACGTAACCAGCCTGAGGGACAACCTGCTTTACAAGTTGTTGACCATATTGCATCTGTCACTCACGCAAGCCTTGCTGCCATGAAGCAAAGGTATAGAGACATTTTTTTCAATGCATTGGCACAGCGACAACTTGCCCAGCAGACCTAGACAGCTCCTGTTCAGACACCTGCTGCAGATGTTCAGATTCCAGCTGTATGAGTTCAAAGCCCACTTGTAGCCCAAAACCTACCCGATATGCTTTCAGGAGAAGCCAAGCACCTGAGGGATTTCAGGACGTATAACTCTCAGACCTTCGATGGATCATTGGTAGACCCCACCAAGGTACAGATGTGGTTGAGTTCGATGGAGACTATCTTTAGTTACATGAAGTGTCTTAACGACTAGAAAGTTCAATGCGTTGTGTATTTATTGACTAACAGAGGTAGAGGCTGGTGGGAGTCCACAGAGAGGATGTTGGGTAGAGATATGAGTCAGATCACCTAGGAGCAGTTTATGGAGAATTTTTATGTCAAATTCTTCTCTGCCACAGTGAGAGATGCCAGTGCCAAGAGTTCTTAAAGCTGAAGCAAGGCGATATGATCGTGGATGAGTATGATCAAGAATTTGACGCGTTATCCCGATTTGCATCTGAGCTAGTGAGAATCGAGGCTGGGAGAGCCGACAAGTTTGTCAGAGGTCTTAAGTCAGAGATTCAGGGTTTCGTTCGAGTCCTTAGACCAACTATCTACATTGATGCACTACGCATGGCAGTGGATATGAGTTTGCATGAGAGGTCGGAGTTGGCTAAGGCTGCAGAGAAGGGGCTAACTTCAGGGTAGAAGAGGAAGGTTGAGTAGCAGCCTATAGTAGCACTACAGAGGAATTTAAGATCAGGTGGTTTGTTCCAACGACACCGATATCAAATTGCTCAGGTAGGTAAAACCTTGAAGAATTATCCATGTGTCCTAATTGTGGAAGGCCCCGTTCAGGTCATTACCTAGAAGGGAGTGGAGTATGCTACAAGTGTAGGCAACCTAGACATTTAGCTGATAATTGTCCTCAGAAATCGTTCGGGGCTTTCTCAAACCAGACTTTCACATCTCAGCAGAAGAGAGTTTTTCCACTAACGGTAGAACCCGAGAGAGCTGGCACAGTGGTGACAGCTACACACCCAATCTTAAGGCACTTTTCTTTAGTATTATTTGACTCAAGGTCCTCTCATGCAAACTTGAATTATTTGAGGCACTTTTGTTCAGCATATGAGTTTAGAGGTAGAACGCTTGAATAATATGTTGTCTGTCTCTACTCCATCTGAAGAAATTATGTTGTCGAAAGAAAAGATAAAAGCATGTTAAATAGAAATAGCAAAGCATGTTTTAGATGTAACTTTATTAGTATTAGACATGCGAGATTTTGATGTAATATTAGACATGGATTGGCTATCTACTAACCATGCAAGCATAAATTGTTCCCACAAGAAGGTAGGTTTTTGAAACGATTCAACTCTTTATACTGAGCTGAAGTCCTTACCAGTAAAATAAGTAAAATGTTTCTATTTACAATAAAAGACAATACTAAGTTTAAAAAAATCAATTCAAATATTAATTCATAAAATATAAGTAAAGTATGCAAAGAAAATAATAATTAAAACATTAGTTAAAATACTAGTTTGGGCACTCGATAAAATATAATTATAAAAATATCTAAAAGTAAACATGAATTCTGAAATAAATTTTTGAAATTAAATACTGAAAAACATAAATAAAATGAGAAAGAAGACTTAAACGGTTTCCCATGGTGAACTACAATCACTCCTTGTCATTCGTCAGCTTGCCTCTACCTTTACCTTTGCCTGTAAAATTAAACATAGAAAATCGTGAGTATGAATTTATACTCAGTAAGGGACCCACTATTAGTCTCCCTAGATGTCTATTAAATTTCTGTTAGAGTTCTGTAAGAAGGTACTGCTTAACTATTATGCTCCCGAAGGCACGCAATCCAGTGATCCCCTAGGAACACATCTGGGCTCTCAGTGAACCCGAAGGAAACACCCTAAAGGAGAGTCAGGCTGTAAGTGAACCCGTCGAATCATACATAAAATTGGCCACGCAGGCATAAATAGGTGGTGACCCCAAGGGACACCCATAAAGTACGATTATAACGGTAATTCTATAGAACATTATAGTTTATATAAATATATCATAGCATAAATGCCATAGCTCAATCAAACATAACTCAATCATAGCCAATCTAATCTTAGCATGCCTCGATTATAATGTAACGCATACTATAGAACATGCATGCAACTTTTATGTGGGGGTCTAATAGGAAAATCCCTTACTTGGAGATTAGCTAAACTAATGAAATCTTGGCTGATGGTCAACTCCTCCCAATCTACTCAGTCCTAAACATCCACAACAATAAAATTATCAACTTTTGTCAACCATTTACTCACAATCTAATTTAGCATCCAACTTAACCAAACTTACCCCAAGACTAAGGTTGAATCCAATACAACCTTGAATGAAAAATTGTACAGTCCAAATCTTCCAACAAAATAGTCAACCTTCAAGTAAAATAACATTTTAAGTGAAATCCATAACTCAAATTACTTGACTTTAAATCATCACTTAATTGTTTGGGATAAATAGCTATTGGATGGGAGTACCAAACCCATAAAAAAACTTATCCAAAAGAAATTGGCTCAAATTGATGGCTTGGCTAACCAAAGAACTCAAAATGGCTCGGCTAAGGGACAAAGCTTGAACTCGGCTTGGGGAAAATGAAGATATGGCTCGTTTGCTTGAAAAACTAAGAAAGCTCATGCAAGAGAAGACTAGCTTGGGTCCAACTAAGGTGCTCCTCGACTTGGACGGCTCAACGGTGGCTCGTGCAGATGCTAGCGCCTCGGGTCTGTAAGGCGTGAGACAAAGGGCGGAGGTGGAACCCGACGACGTGCGACTGGCTTGAAGTTTGATGGACGAAGGCATGCGACAGCAAGGTTTGACTAAACTCAAATGGCTTCAACGATGGGTGGATGGAGTCTTCTCAGCTTCGTCTGGGCGTGCGGTAGAGAAAAAGATCGGAGCGACGGCTTGAAGTGCGTTTTTCGGTGGTGAACGAACATGGTGAACGAGGCAATGACTAGGTCAAAGGAATGGAAGAAGGAGATGAATAGTTCCTTCTTTTCTTTGCACGTAGAGCATGGAGGGGAATAAAAAGAAAATTTTATTAATAATAATATCTACAATATATTATTATATTATTATTATTTTTCCTTTTCTTTTCCTTTTTCTTTTCCAATAAAATCTTTCTCCCTCCAAATAAACTTCTCATCCTATCAATCTTTTACCCTTATTTTGCAAAACATAACAATAATGAATATTATATATATCCAAATATACATATTTATTACCATTTCTCCCTCTTCTCTTAAATTTTTATCAATTTCTCCTTTTTACCTTTTTCAAAAAGAAAACTCAAAATCTTCTCTCTCCTCATTAACCCTAATTCATCAAATCATCTCTTTTTATCTTTTTTCCAAAAACCAAACATAAAATCTTAATAATTATATTGTCCATAATATAATTATTATTCCCTTCCACAATTTAATATATAAATAACCAATATAAATCCACCACCAATAATTCTATAATAATATAGAAATAATCCAATTATAAAAATTTATTAACTAATCTTCCAATAAATACTAAATAAGTCTTAATTTCCATAAAACACATAATTTTCAACATCTACTTAAAATAACACCCAAATTTTCCAACATAATTAAATAAATGCAAGAGAATTAAAATTACCTTAATTTTTGGGGTGTTATATTTTTAATCCTTCTAAGGCAACTAGTTTCAAGTATAAAGGGGTAGGGACTATGGTCCTACCCAAAGTTATCTCAGCCATGAAGGCCAGTAAGCTGCTTAAGCAGGGTACTTGGAGTATCTTGGCTAGTGTTGTAGACACCAGAGAGCTCGAGGTATTCTTATCATCTGAGTTAGTGGTAAGGGATTACCTAGATGTTTTTCTAGAAGAGCTTCCAGGACTTTCGCCTCACAGAGAGATCGATTTTGCTATTAAGTTGAAACCAGGCACTGGTTCCATATCGAGAGCTCCATACAGAATGGCTCCAACTGAGCTGGAGTTGAAAGTTCAATTGCAGAAATTGCTGGACAGGGGATTTATTCGTTCTAGTGTGTCACCTTGCAGAATACTAGTTTTTTTGTGAAGAAGAAAGATGGGTCGATGCATCTTTTCATTGACTATAGAGAGCTCAATAAGGTGACAATCAAGAACAGATATCTGTTGCCAGGATTGATGACTTATTTAATCAACTGTAGGGAGCCACTATGTTTTTTAAAATTGATTTACATTTAGTATGTCACCAATTGAGGATTAGAGACGGTGATATTTCTAAAATGGTCTTTTGTTCCTAATATGGATATTACGACTTTATTGTGTTGTCCTTTAGCTTGACAAATACTCCTATTGTATTTATGGATTTGATGAACAGGGTGTTTAAGGATTTCTTAGACACTTTTGTTATAATGTTTATTGATGACATCTTGGTTTATTCCAAGACAGAGGCTGAGCATGAGGAGCATTTACATTAGGTGTTAGAGACTCTTCGAGCTAATAAACTGTATGCCAAGTTTTCTAATTGTGCGTTCTGGTTGAAACAGATGTCTTTCATTGGCCATGTAGTATCCAGTGAATGAGTTTATGTGGACCCAACAAATATTGAAGCTGTTACCAGTTGGCCTTGACCTTCTACGTTAGTAAAGTTCAAAGTTTTCTGAGTTTAGTAGGCTATTACAGGAGGTTTATAAAAGGATTCTCTCGTATAACTAGTCCTTTGACCTAGCTAACCAGGAAAGAGACTTCTTTTGTTTAAAGCCCAACATGTGAGAGCAGTTTCCAGAATCTTAAGTAGAAACTTGTTACTGCACGAGTCCTTACAGTGTCAGATGGATCTGGGAGTTATGTGATATACAATGATACCTCTAAGAAAAGTACAGTTGTATATGACTGAGGTAGTGAGACTGCATGGAGTGCATAGTTTCTAACAGAGATGCCCGTTTTACTTTCAAGTTCTGGAAAAGACTTCAGGCTGCCATGGGCACAAGATTGGAATTTAATACAGCTTTTCACCTTTTAAACTGATAGTCAGACAAAGAGTTTGAACCAAATTTTGGAGAATATGTTGCGAGCTTGTGTGTTAGAGTTCTCAGGGAGTTGGGATTCCTATTTGCATTTGATGGAGTTCGCTTATAATAATAGCTATCAGAATACCATTGGCATGACATCATTTGAAGCTCTGTATGGTAAGTGTTGTAGATCCCCTATATGTTGGGGTGAGGTTGGTGAGCAGAGGATGTTAAGTTCTTAGCTAGTTCAGACCACCAATGAGGCCATACAGAAGATTACAGCCTGCATGTTGACAGTATAGAGCAGACAGAAGAGTTATGCCGATGAATGCCGTAAGGATCTTGAGTTCGAATAGGAGACATGGTTTTTCTAAAGGTAGCACCTATGAAGGGTGTTTTGAGGTTTGAGAAGAAGGAAAAGTTGAGTCCACATTTTGAGAAAAAGAGGACGACATGAGAGCTCATTATCCCGAGTTATTCAAAGATTAGAACTTTCAAGGACGAAAGTTTCTCAAAGGAGAGAAGATTGTAACACCCCAATAATGAAGATAAATTTTAAATTTAATTATCTTGGTTTATTAATTATGTTGAGTTTGGTTGGGTGTTATATTATTGATGAAATTTGTTTGAATTATATTTGTATTTGAAGTAGGTTATGGAAGATTTATAATAATTATATTTATTGGAAAAAAATGTAATTATTCAGTGTTGTTTTAGGAAGATAAAAACAAATTTGATTTGATGGATGATTATTGAAGAAAGAGAATAGGATTTAATTGTTTTCGTTTTGGAAAAGGAATAGGAAAAAAGAAATTAGAAATATTATTATTATTATTATTACATTAAATAGTTTTGGTAGGTGTGTCATCACTATTCATCTTCTTCTACATTCAAGAAACCCTAGAAAGGGCAAGCCCCATCACTGCCGTCGTTCTTCCACCTTCGATTGTCTTCTTCTTTATTCACCGCGTTCTCAGACAACATCGAAGACCTCCGGCCAGTCGTGTTCAAGACCTCTCCATTCTTCGTAACGTTGTCGTTGCTCCAACTCTGATCATAACGTCGCACAAAACCATCATTTGAAGCACCCGAGTCGTGTACTCTCCACGTGAGCCACCAGTGAGCCTTCATCTTTTTGCGAGCCAAGCCACAAACAGTCGTCTTCCTTCACCAAGCCGACTTCCTCACATGCGAGCCACCGTCCGAATCGAGTGAGTCGTGTAGCTAACCGAACTAGCTTTCATTTTTAGCCATTTGGTAATTTTGGTAAGTTTAATTGGGTTTTTGGTATGCCCATCAAACATTAACTTCTTTGGTATAAGTAAATTAATTTTGGATTTAAGATGGGTTATTTTTACTTGATGGTTTGTTAATTTTTGGATATACGATGGGTTATTTTTACTTGAAGGTTCGCTAATTTTATTGGCAGTTTTGAGCTGTGAATTTCTCCTAACTAGGGTTGAATTGGTTTCAACCTCCTTCGTTGGTAAGTTTATAAACCTGAGGAAATAATTGTTTGATGTAGGTATCAAACTATTAATTTCTAATCTTATTTATGTTTAGAATTACTTGCTGGAAAGCTTGACTGTCAGCTAGGATTTAACTATTGACTAATCTCTTAGGTAAGAGATTCTCTTGTTGGACTCCCGACATTTAAAGTTGCATGTATGTTCCTTATTATGCATTAATGTAGCTAAGATGCATAATATGACTATTAGAGATGACATTATAAATGGCTACCTAAATGACCGTTATGTATGATGGAGATATGTATGACTGAGATATTATGACCAAGATACATCATGATTTGAGGCATGTTATGATTAGATATGCTATTATCGAGTTATATTTGACTAAGTTATGATATTTATGTTATGATATATATGTACAGGCTATGGTGTGTTCTATTAGCTTTATCTGTTAGAGTCGTACCATATGGGTGTCCCTCGGGATGATCATCACCTATTTATACTTGTATGGCTAGCTTTTATGTGTGATTCGACGGGATCACTTACAGCCAGACTCTCCTTTAGGGTGATTCTTTCGTGTTCACCGAGAGTCCCTGTGTCTCTACGAGACCACTAGATAGCATGCATTCGAGAGCACAATGGTTATGCGATACTTTTTTGTAGGACTTTAGTAGGAAGTTAACAGACACATAGCGAGATTAGTAGTGGATTCCTTACTGAGTATAAATTTATACTCATTCTTTTCCATGTTTAATTTTTCAGGCAAAGGTAGAGGTAAAGGCAATCTAGCAAATGACAAGAAGTGACTGTGGTTCGACATAGAGGACAGTTTAAATTTTCTTCCACATTTATGCTTTCAATATTAAATTTTCATAAATTTATTTCAAAACTCATTTTTACTTTTAGATATTTCTTTTATTTTTTTTTCATAGAACCCGTACTAGTATTTTATTTATTTATGTTTCTTTTTATATACTTTATTATTAATTTTAAATGAATATTTTAAACCTTTTTTTAATTTAGTATTTTTTTTATTTTAAATAAAATTTTTTTATTTATTTTAATGGTAATGACATCAGCTTAGTATAAAAAGTTGGATCGTTATAGTTGGTATCGGAGAGGAACCTCTCCCAATAAGATGTGGTTCGGAGACGAACCAAGCAGAAGCTGGTGGGCATGTAATACACAAGATTATGAGGGAGACATGAATGAACCGGTACCACATATGAATGAGAAGGATCCTAAGAACATGAAAGTATTGTTAAGAAAGATTTGAAAAGAATTAAAAGTTAATACCTATACCAACAAGGCGCACCTTTCTTTTCGGTGGCTTGATCACAAGAACTCCAAAGTTAAGCGTGCTTAGCTTGGAGCAATTCTACATCGGGTGACCTCCTTGTGAGTGAAGACAAAGCATGCTGAAAGGACTCATGTTGATTTATGAGGAAAACTCTCACTCTAATAAGCCTTTAAGAATAAGTAAGGATGATGTTGCTAGGTCACAGAGGATGCAAAGGCATTTCGAAGATTTGAATTCTAAATCCTGGTCCAAATCCTAGGCCTGGGGTGTTACAATTTTTTTCGAGATTGTAGATCATTCATTTAAACTATAGTACACGATTGTTTAGAAGAAGATTACTCACGTTCATGTATGACTGATTAATCACATATTCATTGGAATACTTTTGGTATTTTTCATTCCAGGTCTGTGAGCTTTTTCAGTTTTTGAAATTATTTTATAGTGTAAATATTTTATCGGTTTATGATGTTTCTTAAAAGACCCTTAAATGAAAAGGTATAAATAGGTTAGTTAATGTAATTTGTATTTATTTAAATATTTTTAGTAATTACATTAACTTAATTATATTTGATATATAAAAATTCATTTATTTTCATTTTAAATGATTAAATATATAATTAATTGAAGAGTATACTAAGAAGTACTAAATTTAATTTGTGAGATCATTAATTATTTTCGTAATGTAATCAATCAATTTTAAATTGTGGTTCTAAAAACAAAAATTAGTAAAACAAATAGCCCTGAGTTTTTAATAATTTTCATATCTATCACAACAAAAACATTAATTCCTTTAGATATTTAATAAAATAATATTTTGTAATCCAAAAGTGGAAAGGACTAATACAAAGTTATGGGAAAGGAATATCTTATGGGTTTGTTGTTTGACTCTTGTCTTTAAGTTGTACAAACATTCCATATTCTTCATTTTCTTAATACCCAACGGTCATTTTTTACAAAAATTAAATCAAGAGCCATATTTGATGATTGTAAATATTTCGTCAAATTTAATACTTTTGACAATTTTTCTCAAATCAAATCATGAAACCTTTTTTTTTAAAATGGTCGAATCAAATCATATGAAACTTTTCTTTTTCTTCTTTTTTTTTTCTTGAAAATGAAATTGGCATCTTTCAGATTTGGATTCTTTTTTTCTTCCTTTTTATTAGAGCAACGATGGAATATGCTTGTTTGGTGCAATGGGTTTTGAGCTCTCATAAAATTCCATTGTCACATTGAGAGGAGGAGGGCCATTCAAAATTCCTGTTCAAACCTCTATACTTTATTACACCAAGTGGAGATATGATCTCCCACTTGTTGCAACATACACTTTGGTTCTTATAAAATGTTTTTTTTTTTCTTCATAGTTTTTGATATTTTATAAAGTTGATTTGTCATATCTTTTATGTAAAATCATATAAATAGCTCATGTGTACACTTATTTTAAAATTTTGTTTTTTTAGAAAAAAATATTTAGAGAAGGATCAGTTAGTTCATCATCAGTTAATTAAATTTACATATTAACAATTATTCCTTTTTTTTTTATCGAATACTTTTGGCTAATGGGTGTTGGGTTATTGACTTTATAAATAGCAATTAAAGTTACTGATTCCTAACTTTTGGCAGTGGGTAACAAATTTTTAGGCCTTCTGGAGATAACCGGTAAAATATTGAATACCAAACTAAGAATAACAAATCTTTATAGCAAAATTGTCGACGACAGACTTTTTTGACTCTTTTTATTCCAATTAAATTCCTTATATAAGAAAATTCATTTCTTACAGATACAGTATATTTGTATGGTTAAAAATTGAGGCGGTTCACAAATACAATGTATTTGCAAACAACTTTCAGTTTTTGAAAAATCTTAATTAAATATGACATTTTCAAGCTGGATAAGATTGCCCCAACATGCCCTAAATATACGGCTGTAATTTCTACCAATTTTTTGGATTCTTAGGATTTAAATCAATTAATTAACAATTTATTTCTATAATTTATAAAATATATGTTTAAAAACGATTTGAATTCAAATTTTAGATAATGCCCCTAAAATAATGGCAAAAATAAAATCAATAGTTTTGAATTCTTTATATTTTATACTATTTATCAAAGCTTTATTAAATAATACATAATACATATTTTTAATAACAGTTTGAATTTAGATTTTATATCATCCCTAAAATCGTCAATTTGAATTTAATTCTTACATAATTTTTATAAAATAATGACAAATATAAATTCTTGATAACAATTGAATTTGAAATTTAAAATTCAAATTGTTATAATTTAAAATTTAACAATTTATATTCTAAAATATTTATAAAAATTATTAAATAATACATAATACATATTTTTAATAACAATTTGAATTAAAATTTTTTTAATCCCCTAAAATCGTGATAATTAATATAATCCACTTATTTTGGTTGATTTTTAATAACAACTTGCATTTAAATTTTCGATCCTCCCCCTAAAATAATGTCAAAGATAAATACAACATTTTTTGGGTTCTTTATATTCCAAAAAACTTAATAACAATTTGAATTCAAATTTTAGATCACCCCCTAAAATAATGCTAATTTCGATTGTCGATTTATTTTTATCAATTTAATAACTTCAATATTCTTAATTTAACAAAATCGATTTATTGGTTAAATTTGTCTGGTTTGATTGCATTGATTTTCTATACAAATACAGTGTATTTGTACATACTACATGACAATATTATTCTTTCCAGATTAGTTTCACAATATTTGACATAATGTATAGCATATGTTGATGACACAATTATATTGTAATTTATGCTTTTAAATAATGTGATAAACTATTCGTTCAATATCATGATCACATATTCAAATATCAATAATATTTATTTGCTCATATAATCATATACTTTTCCAATCTAAAAAACTTAACATTAGAATAGATTTGTTACAAAATCAACAATAAGAATAATTTCCTAAATAGTGTCATTGAATCATAATCACATAATTAACTAAACTTTATATTAACCAATAGAATTAAGATTTCATAAACATAATATATGTCAAGTATGAATGATGTTATAAACAACAGATTTGGGACAGACACAAAAAGGTACAAAAATTGGTCATCAAGATCTAGTATCATTCCCTTGGGTATAGGATCATCCATAAATTCCAAATACAGTGTATTTAAATAGCTCAAAAAATGAGACAAGATATTAAAAATGAGACAAGATATTGAGAATAGTACGAAGACGGTGTATTTTGCAAACAACATTCAAATTTTGTAAATCTTAACTAAATTTGATATTTTGTTGTTGGACAAGATTGCATCAATCTCTCCTATAATAATGACAAATATATATACAAGATTTTTAGTTTTGTTATATTTTAAATATTTTATTAACAATTTATTAAATAATACATAATATATATTTTTAATAACAATTTGAATTTAATTTTAGAACGTCCCTTACTATAATGCCAAATATATTACAATATTTCAGCTTTTTATATTTTTAAACAATTAATAAATAATACATAATATATTTTTAATAACAATTTGATTTAAATTTTAGAATTGTAATTATGCCTCAATAGCATTTTTGTAATTATTTAAATCTTCTTCTTTTAAGTTTTATTTGAGAAAAGAAAAGAAGGAGATTGAGCGAGGGGGGTAGCCGATGCAGGAGACAAACGCAGTGAGAGAGAGAAAGTTTTTTTTTTTGCAAACAAGAGAGGAGAAAATTGTGTTCGACGGAGAGGAAGACATCAGAGTTTCGACATCAGCGGCGATGGGCTTTTCTAAGCCACGTTTGACGGCGTCCAACATTAGTCTTGAGTTTATAGTAGGTTCTAACGTTTGGTATTTGTTGGAGTCAGACTTAGTCAACTTTCACGAGTTTAGCCGCAGACAGAAGGATAGAAGGGTCGAGCGATGTTTCCGACAAGTTTCACGGTGAATTTCGTTGTGGATGTTATGTTTTTTAGCCGTGGTTCATCTTGGGGTTTTTCAACCGTGGTTCTTCTTAGGGTTTTTCAGCCATGAATAGACCAAAAAGAGGGCCTGCATGAGCCAAATAAGGGGTTGAAGAGACCATGAGTGTAAAGAGTTCAATTTTCCTCTTCTTCTATGGTCTTGCTATGAGTGAGAGCTCAAAGCTTAAGTAAAGAAGAAGGTCATTCCCTTCTGTCTCCTAACTTGTAATATTGTTTCATTGTTCTGCCTTCCATTTTTTGTATTCTTTGTAATATGTACTGTGCATATGGTACGTGGCCTACGGCCTATGTTCTTTGTATATATTACATACTTATATCCCTTTCATATAACGTTACTTTACTTTCCACCAATTAATGTGTTGTCATAGCTTAGGTAGATGATAAGTTCTTGATAAGAAGAGTTACTTATAAGTCTTCTTGCATTAGTTAAACTATTCTCATAGCTTGACCAGCGTAAGTCGCCAACTACTCGGGAGAAAAAGTAGCTAGGACCTAACTAATGAGCGTAGGGAGGAATTTTGTCCTTCCTCGTCAGATCAATTCTAACATTTGTATTTTGGAAGCAGAACACATGTGGAC
The DNA here is from genome assembly GCA_037974545.1 of Cucumis variabilis. Classification (NCBI taxonomy): domain Eukaryota; kingdom Viridiplantae; phylum Streptophyta; class Magnoliopsida; order Cucurbitales; family Cucurbitaceae; genus Cucumis; species Cucumis variabilis. The sequence continues at coordinate 28,618,160 of JBBPDI010000023.1, read as the reverse complement.
AGTGGACACTGAGAGGCGGCAATCCTTAATCATGAAATCCTATACAATTTATAAAGCAATTCCTTCTAGATATAACTCGCCATTTCGTGCTTGGTCATATGGATCTCTGAAAAGAGACCATGTGTGGTATATATTGACTTCAAGAGAAGCAAGTCTTAATCATAAGCATGGTTTAGTGAGTTACATTGCATCAAGATTATCTTATTACTTATTCACATGATAACACACAGGCATTCCTTCCTGCATATCTCTAACACAAGTTAGTTTGCATAACCACACCACCTCCTTATCCCATCTTTATAGACTCTCTTGCTCAACAGTTTCCATATTTGTTATTCTTTAATTCTTTCATATCGCCTAAATGAGAAGAAATATCTAGAATCACTTTCCCGCGTTTGATCCTAGATCACCCAGGTAAATCTAATGTTGTGCTTGCCCTTTTGCTAACAGCAGAAAAAATGTGTGCAACATAATTAATTATTTATTTATTTATGGAAAAGGTAAAGATAATTATATTTGTGAAAATATAATTATTTAAGGAAAAGATTGTATTTTGGAAGAGAAGATGTGATGTTGTGGAAGAGAGAGAAAATTTGATTAATTATGTATATTTGCTCTATATATATTATATAATATATATATATATATATATATATA
>JBBPDI010000023.1:28606614-28617403 GCA_037974545.1 Cucumis variabilis | reverse complement strand
TTGTAATTACCCAAGCCCAAAATAATTATTTGGGCCCTAAACACGCCCTTAGAGTTGACATGATGTAGGCTCATGAGGTGGTACATGCCCTTTGAGGTGAGAATGCTTGAGAAATTTACACATAGGCAAGACTCAAGTAAGATGTGTCAAAACAAAAAGAGGTTGAGGTAGTAAATGCTTATAAATACTAAGAGTTGGAGAATTTTTACTCATTAACCTTATAAAATCTCTTAAGAAATTTAGAGAAATGGCGTGTGAGAATGAGAGTTTAGGAGGTTGAGGTGAGAAATAGGGGGACGATTATCATCGACATCATTATCAACAAGGTATGCGCCTACATGGAGTAGGATGCGCCCAACATGCTGAGGTGGAAGTTAGGATGAACATTTAGATGCTTGACAAAGTAAGCTATGCGTCCAACTATTGGATGATACGTTCAAAAGATCAAACTATGTGTTGAGGAAGATATGTATGCACTCAATTGTGATCATCTTCGGAAGACCAAAGCCTAGTTTTACATTTGTTGAAGTTGGTAAGCTCAATTTAGGGCCAAAAAGATATTTTAAGCTTACTTTAGGTATAATAATGAGAATCTGGACTAAACTTAAATGCATTGAGAACGAGTTAGAAACTAGAGGAAACTAGAAATTCAGGAATAAGTTGGAAATTAGGAATAATTGATAAAGTTACAAGGTATGGTTCTGGCATGGTGAAGAATTGAACTCAAATAACGTTACCAACACGATGGAAAATACAATGGATGAAACTGATGAAAACGACGATTTATTTAATACAGTTAATATGGTTCAATCCGTTCAAGAACAATCTTGTAATGCATCCAATACCTTTGACACTATGTTTGATGACGCGAAGAAACCCTTATACCTGGATGTAAGAAATTCACAAAGTTGTCAACCGTTGTGAGATTGTATAACCTGAAGTTTGGGTATGGTTGGAGTAACACTAGCTTCTTTGAATTACTGTCCATAATAAGTGATCTATTACCTGATAACAACGCAATTCCATCTTCCTTATACGAAGTGAAGAAAACACTAGGTGCCTTAGGACTAAGTTACCAAAAAATTGATGCATGTCCTAATGATTGTTGTTTATATAGAAAAGAATATGAAAACATGACCAAGTGCCCTAAGTGTGGTTTGTCAAGGTGGAAGATCGCTAAGAACTCAAACAAGAAAAAATGTGGTGTGCCTGCCAAGCAGATGTGGTACTTTCCAATAGTTCCAAGATTTATAAGAATGTTTAAGCGATTCGAAGATGCTAAGAACTTGCGTTGGCATGCGGTAGATAGAAAAGTTGATGGTATTTTAAGACACCCGACTGACACTCTATCATGGAGGTTGATTAACCATATGTGGCCAACCTTTGGGTCAGAACAGAGAAATCTTCGTTTGGGTTTGTCTACTGATGGAATTAACCCATTTGGAGATATGTAAACAACTTATAGTTGTTTGCCTGTTATCACTACAATATACAACCTTCCACCATGACTGTGTATGAGAAGAAAATATTTGATGTTGACAATGTTAATATCGGGTCCAAAGCAACCGAGATACGATATCAATATGTACTTAGCACCCTTAATTGATGACTAACAAATGTTATGAGAAGATGGAGTTTGTTGTTTCAATTCATATAAGGAAGAATACTTCACACTGCAGGCTGTCTTATTGTGGACCATCAATGATTTTCCAGCATACGGTAATCTATGTGGTTTTAGTGTGAAAGGATATAAGGCTTGTCCAATATGTGGAGAGGAGACTACTTCAATAAGATTGCAACATGGAAAAAAAAATGTCATACATGGGACACAGGAAGTATATGCCAAGACATCATCCATACAGATTACAAAAAAAAAAATTAATAGAAAGCAAGAGCATGGAATTCCTCCACAACCCTTGTCGGGAGAGGCCATGTACCTTAAGCTGAAAGACCTGATATTTTCATGTAGGAAGAAGTGTGGGAAGACTGTGCATAATGAAGGTGGCAATGACTATTGGAAAATAAGACCAGAATTTTTTCAACTACCATATTGGAAATACTTGCATGTACGATACTGTTTAGACGTAATGCATACTGAAAAAAATTTATGCATGAACATAGTGGACACCTTGCTTGATATAGCAAGAAAAAGTAAGGATGGGATGAATACTAGACTTGACTTGGTTGAAATGAAAATTAGACCAGAATTGGCACCAATATTTATCGGTAATAGAACTTACATTCCTGCGACATGTTATACACTGTCAAGAGAAGAGAAGTATCGATTTTGTAAGACTTTGTCACAAATTAAAGTTCCAGAAGGTTATTCATAAAATATTAGCAGTCGTGTCTCTTTGGATGTCTTAAAACTGACCAGCCTTAAGTCGCACGACTGCCATGTTTTAATGCAGCAACTGATTCCAATTGCAATACGTTCAGTCCTACCCAAGAATGTTAGGTACACTATCAGTAGACTGTGCTTTTTCTTCAACGCGATTTGCGCCAAAAGTTTCTCCGTCTCAGATCTTAATGCATTGTAAGAAGATATAGTTATGACTTTATGCAATCTTAAGAAGTATTTTCCACCCTCGTTCTTTACAATCATGGTTCACCTTGTCGTTCATCTCGTTGGAGAAGTAAAGCTTTGTGGACCTGTATATTTGTGGTGGATGTACCTATTTGAATGATGCATGAAAGTGTTGAAAAATTATGTTTGCAATAGAACTTGACCGGAAAGATGCATTGCAGAAGCAAGCATATGTGAGGAGGCAGTTGAATTCTATTCAGATTTTCTTTCTGGATTAGATTCTATTGGACTTGGGTCACTCAATTCAAGGGTAGACATACAAAGCGATCGACTACTGTTAGCAGGAACATACGTTCGACCCGATGTCCAACAACTAAAGCAAGCACATCTTCGCGTCTTACAGAACAATGAAGAAGTGCACTCATACGTTGAGTAAGCATTTGTATGATTATATATTGTCATTAATTTACCCTCAAGGAACCAATTTAATTTATGAAACATTTTGTAGACAACATTTGAATCAATTAATGATGAAAAATCGCAGAAGAGACAAGAATGAACAATGGCTATAAGTTCAACATAATCAATCATTCGGTGTATGGTTTAGGGATCAGGTACTTAAACAATCAAAATTCATTTTTGTTTCATCTAATTGCTCAATATTTAGAAGGACTAACTATTCTATTCAATAGGTGATGAGTGAACTACAGGAAGGAAAGGTTCTCTCGAACATCATATGTTGGCTTACACATGGACCCCACTCTGCTTTAATGACGTACGACAAATACATGAATAATGGAACGTCTTACTACATAAAGTTTCATGATGACCACCAAACTCTTCAAAATAATGGAATTATGTTAGTCGCAACAACAATGCAAGTGTCTAGTGCGAAGGACAAAAACTCGGTTGTTTGTGACATGTCTTTCTATGGCACCATTCAAGAGATTTGGAAAGTCAACTACAATACATTTAAGGTTGTTCTTTTCAAATACAATTGGGTTGAAAATAATGCTGGTGTTCACTGGTGGACCTTAGCCAAATTGGCCATTTTTCAGATTCGTTCATTATTGCCACACATGGAAGACAAGTATTCTATGTCATAGATCCTGTTGATGCAAGATGGTCCATTGTTGTGATGCCACCCGAGAAGGACTTTCCCAATAAATGTCTTGATGATGACATAGGAGAAATGTTATCGCACTATCCCCCACTCTCTTCTTACCACACAACATGTGATATTGACGAAGGTGGTGAAACATATGCTAGACCTGAATGTGAAGGCACATGGGTTAGCAATTGACTTTGAGAAGTATGTATAGTAAGATACGTACACTTTGTTATTTGCGTGTGTCATTTAATGTTTATTACATAGAGTTAATCATTGTCGTTTTTTCTTCTTTGTAGGACAATTCCATGTTCAAATATGACTATTTCGAAATTCACCGTTATCAAGTTTTCTTTTCATGTTCTATTGTTTCTTGCGTTTCAAATTTGGACAATTTTATGTAGTAGATATTCTAATTTGAAAGTTTTATGTGTGTGACCATATTTATTGTGAACTTTGTGTAAGTAATTGTATACAAATCATTTCCTATTTTATTTGAGAACCAAGTGTTTATTAACGTTTAATTACGAAAGTCATGTTTCGGTTCTAATGAAAATCCTTTTCGGTTATGTTACGACTTTTGGGTTATTTCACAATTCACATTTACAATTACATGAGTATTGTTACTAACAATCTGTTGGGTTATGTTTTTAATCTCATTTATGTTTGCAGTAATGGTTCATTCAGATGATGATCAACTTGCTACACCCTTTCAAAAAGGGGAAACTAGTAGCTAGAAAAAGAAACGTGGCCCTACGGGAATGAAAGATATATTACATTTCAGTAGTGAGGGCGAAGAATGGATATTCAGTACAATGAACTAAGTCAACCTATTGGACCCAATGCTGCGAAGTTGAAAAGTTTTATTGGAACGACCGTAAGGTTTCATGTTCCTATCACGTACTCCACTTGACATGCCGTTCCAAAAGAGATGAAGGAGAAGATATATGAACTAATTGAGGTAAAAATTCTTCTAATTGAGTGTACGTATAATAAACCACCAATTGGAACAGATTTAATGCTTTCGATCTGTTTTTCTTATTGTAGGCCGAATTCATTCTTGACTCTAGATCGAAGAAAAGAATACTTCAAAATGTGGGAGTATGCTTTCGCGGATTCAAGTCTCGATTAACTATTACGTACGTTCTCCCATTTAAGGATGATGTGGAGAAATTAAAACACCTACCAGCGGAGTACTCATTCATCGATCAAGACCATTGGGATGAATTTATGGGTTCACGGTTGAATGACGATTTTGAAGTAAGTATGAAGATCCAAACATTTCGCTATACCTTATGTACAATTTTAAACCCAAATATGTTAATTGAATTGAGGTTATACAATTTTTTCAACAGAAAAAAAGTGAAGAAGGTAAATTGAAGAGGAAGGTATACAAATACAACCATAGAACATCTCGCAAGGGGTATGCAAATCTTGTTGAGGAGTTGGTAAGTCACGATTTATACTAAAACAAATTAAATAGCTTGCCTTTAATTCTAACAAAAATGTTGTTTTCCATTATTTGTGATCCCAATTGTTTCTTAATTTTGTCTCTTCAAGGATTTTGATTTGAAGTATAAATTATGAATGATTGATATACTTTTTTAAGGGGGAAAAAAGTAGCAGCCACATGCTAGGGGTAGCTAAAGTTCATGTCATTCATAACACACATAGCCAATTTTGATGTGGCCTTTATGTTGGCATTGTCATTGCCCAAACTAATTTTTTTACGGAGTTAGCGTTGTTTTATCTTTTCTTCAGCATGAACTTGAATAACTTCCTTTGCTGTTAGCTGAAAATTGTTAAACATAAGAAATCACTTTTTCTTTTCTCTGCCTAATAAGAATCTCATGCTTACAACTCTTATGTGTCTTGTTATGTGTCTGTATACTTGCTATGTATTTAATCTACGTGTACATCATATATTTATACTTATATAACATCTATTCTTTATGTAGCGTGCGTCTTCTTCATCCAATCAAATAGATCACTCGATAGTATGAAACATGCATGCTTGGATCGTAAGAGAGAGATCCCAGATAAAGAGACGAAGGACGTTGCCAATGTTATCATAAGTTAACACGTTGGATAAATTTGGCAATTTATAATTTCCATTTTTTTTTGGTTTGTATGTGTTCGCAACTTATAATTTCTATTTTTTCTACTATGTTAGAACGATCTACTGGGCAACTAGAAGGCACGTAGTTTATCTGGTAGTGACGATGTACTCACCCAAGTATTAGGTGGGAAAGATCGTCCGGGCATACTCCGAGACGTGGGAGAATATGTCACGAAGAAAAAGTATTTCCACACTCCGATTAAATCAAAATGTAAAGAAAGTAACGAGAAGAAAACAGTGTATGAGAAACGGGATGAAATGGCCAAACGAATTATGGAGTTAGAAGCGGAGCTAGAAAAAGTGAAAAAAGATGATGGTGGGAAAGGAGATGAAAAAGAAGAACACCCTAGTATGTGTTTGAAAGGAACACCATCAATTGAAGGGGATTCAGATGATGAGGTTGAAGACGTACCCTCTGATTCAGTTCTAAAGAAAGTGGCATATGCCCTGAACGATGTGAAGAAAGAAGATGATGTGGTGGATACGAGATCAAATGACTTGAAGTTAGCTAAATATACACTTTACTAATTAAGCGGATAATTTATTTACTAACTTTACGTGCACATTTGTAACACATAATTCTAGTAGGTTAGAACCCTGTGCATGCTGGCGTTTGAAACAGAAAATACTATCATTACTTACGGGATAATATTTGATGTTGAAGGTGACAGTGAGAACGTAAAGGTATCGGTAGATGTTGTACTCGATGGTCAGTGTGCATTTCTGATCCCAACAAAGGAAGGAGTCACCAAAATGACGCAGAAGGTGGGTTCACAGTTAATGTGGCCACGACATCTTGTTATTACTAAGAATGACAAGGTAATTGAGTGTTTTATTACATTGCTATTTCATGCATCAATTTATACTAACAGTAGTTGACATCTTTGTGATACAAGGATACTATGGGCTTCAGTAAGGATCCGTCCACATTATCTAGCACAACATATCTACGTGCTTCAGTGGCACTTCGTTGTTTACTAAGACTAATTGAACATAGAGGGTCATCAATTCAACTAAACACGCCTGTTGATGTATTCGGTGTAAGGAGAAAATGTTGCGTTATGATTGAGTCACTTAGAGATTTCTCCTTGATGCAACCGATATGTGCATCATGCCTAGATGCTTACTTGATGTAAGATTTCCTTTTACTATTTATACGTACTTGATAGTTACATAATGTACAATCTTCTTTTAATTGTAAGTTCATTGACATTGTATATGTACCTTCACACGATTATGGAAGAGGGAAGAAGTTTAAGCTTGTACAAGTTCATGGATGCTGGATCTATTAGTTTCTCGAGTTATAAAGAATTGTGTGTGCAGTTGTTGAATGCTCGACTACTCGGGGCTGAGTATGACCAACTAGTATTGTTACCTTACAATTTTGGGTAAGTGCATGATAATTATATGTTCACTGACCTCCATGTTTTCAATGCACTAGTCAAATATGAATTAATAATGGTGGAAACGTGTTTCTAGCAATCACTGGACTTTGGTCGTTGTAAATTCAACGAAGGGTGCTGCATTTTGGATTGCCCCGTTGTAGAAACGGATTGTCGGAGACATGTCTGAAGTACTTCAAATGTATGTTTATAATATTATTGTTACTTTCTTTATTATATATGCAACTATTTGAATTATATGACAATCTTACATTATTTGGTAGATCATTCAATATATTGAACAAGAAAAAACCAAATTGGAAGGTTGTCAAGGTATGTGAATTTGACTAATGAGATTGTCATAAAGTAGTTATTAATTTTAAAGTTTCACACTTATGCTATTGATTGTGCATTAACAGTGTCCCAAATGAAATGGGGTGGTAGAATGCGGGTACTATGTTATGCAGTTCATGCGTGACATAATATCGTCGAGGAGTACTTCGATTGTAGATGTTGTAAGTATTAGAATTTTAAAACTATGGTTATGTCATTGTTGTGAATCAAGTTCATTCCTAACCACTTTATTGTCTATAGATGAAAAGTTTACCTCCTACATACTCGCAAGATGAAATCGATGAAGTTAGATCAGAATTGGCGGAGTTCCTTTCTAAGCACGTACATTGTGCATAGCATCAGATTAGGAAAAAAAAAACCTTTTTGGAGTATTTTGTGGGGATTTTTTGTTTCAATCAATTTTGTTCAACCCAAACGACACATAAGTAAATGTTTAAGCACATTGTTTTTAACAAACTGAAGCATGAAAGGGGTAATTAATGGTTATTGTATCACATTTATATATATGTGACTTACTTATAAGTAAGTGGATATGAATGTGTGTGTGTGTTTATTTGTTTCTTAGGAAGAGTCTGATATATATGTGACTGGCTCATGGAATGTATTTGTTTGGGGCCCAACTGCATTGGGATATGTATTTTCTTGCAATCAATTAACTAGTCAATGTAATTTTTTGCTTGCATCCTTGAGGTTTTATTTTGTCAATATTGTGTGGTTTGTTATGTTCGTATACGTGACAACTTGTCAATTGCTAATTCGACTTGGTTCACTGGCTTTGACTGTTTAATATATGGATTGAGGATTGGAGATATAGGTTTTAGCATTGTGCTTATCTGTGTAATCAGTGTTTTTATTAATTGAGATAGGCTTGTGAAGGTTCACACTTTTTAACATTCTGTTTGGTTTACACTTAGTTTAGTAGTGTCTTAGAAGTCGGTTTCTTTAATTTTTGTTCTGGCATGGATGGGCCCTAGTTTGGATCTTAGTAGTGCGATAGGATTATTGTTGGTAGAATTTACTCATCTTTGTCTTAGTACTTGATTTTATACCATCCTGATGGCATTTGCCCATTCAACCGCATAGTGTCTTTGCAGTAATTGTATATCTTGTAGTTGCTATGGATTTCATTAAGTTTGGCCAACTGAGGACGACTTAGCTGTGCATAAGCTGGAGAATTCCACCAATTTGCTAGGGACTTGGTGGCACATTGGATAATGCTAGGCACTTCATTCCAATAATAAATTGTAGACCTAAATTGCAGCAAGGCAGCAATGAATGGTACATTGATACAATTTGTTTTGACATGAACTTCTTCAATTGCCTAATCATCTGCATTCCACAAATTGGTATATATTCTCATTCGTTGCTTGTTAGGAAAAGTTATTCTTTGATTATCGTAGTTGTGCAAAACTCTGATTGGGGTGCAATTTGGCTAACAACATTTCAGACCTTTTTTTTTGTTCATGAACCTGAGTACTTGCTGTAATCTTACTCTCTGTTTTGATAATCTGAGAGAATTGGTGCATGATTATGTACATTCATCTTTATTTGTGATGATTGCCTAATGCTGGACACTTCATTACAGTAACAAGCTGTAGCCACTCTTTGAACCTGTTGGACATGCGTGTTAATACTTTCATTTTCTGATATTTAATATGTTTCTTAATGAAATAAGTTGCATTGTGGATTCTAATGGTTACGTGATGCTTACTTTTTTGACATCTCTTTTGTTTCGTTAAATTTTGTATACCATGTATTCTAATGGAATTGTTTTGTTGATGTTTACTTTTACTTTTAGGTGGGGTCTTCGCGATAATGGAAGGTTTGTTAGAAGGATAAGCTTGCATTTGGTTACCTTCATTTCCACAACTTGAATACCCTTTCTAGCTCATCTTCTCTTTATCCTCTCACTCTCCCCCTCCCCCTCTTCGTCTAACTTTTAAAGTTTTGTTAACTCTTTCAACGCTTTGATTTACAGACTAGGACATAAAGAGCAAAAGGATGAATGGGCTCCTGGACACGTCGATGTATTCCTGTGAACTCTTCTTGTACTGTAGGTACTAGTTCTGAACATGAGGGCCCGAACATTATTTTGAAAAGAGATTTTCAAATTGTTAATAATCTAAAAATTAGTTTTCAAAATAATGTCCGATTTTTAACTATTTCTTGTCTTAGCTTTTTGTTGTAAGGACTAGGAATAAGGATATATTTGTGGTTTTGGCTTTCCATTTTTCACTTTTTGATGATTTTTCATTATTCAATTTTAGCGGTTATATGCTAAAACAAACTATTGAATTGTTGCTTTACGAAACAAGATAAATACTTGAAAACAACCGATTGATGCTTCTTCTCTCCTCTTGTGTGTGTGTTTTAAATAAATTGCTTCCACTTAGAAAATTCTTCTCTCGAGTGAGTTTCCTTTTACCACCACTGCCTTTGAACTTTAAGTTTATAATAAATCTTCTGTTTCCTATGTATTTTACTCACGCTTATGGCATGCCTCAACTTTGTAGTGTTTTGAATTGTTATCCACTAATATTTATGAAACCCTTCGCTTATCTGTTTGTTGCTTCTGAGTTTGTTTTTTTTATTGCCAGAAATCTTATAGATTATCAACCCCTTTGTCAACTATTCGAGTATTAGGCTTACTGGTTTCACATGCTGCGTTATGTCATGACTCACTAGTTTGAGAGGGTGCTTTCTGTGTTTCCACTTCTTAAATACCAACAACTTCCTTTTTCCTTTTAGTTTGGCTCCTTTTCATTGAAACTTCATTTTGTGCAGATATTGTGTCATTCATTTGGTACAATTTTTGGGAAAAATTTTTTCTTCTATAATGTAACAAGCTAAAGACAAGATCAACCTCCCAAGATCCTAGTTAAAACATGAATTTGAGAAATCTCCATGATTGAAAATCATTGTTATCTGGTCAAGATGGCTTTAGAGTGCAAAAATCCTATTTGGAAATTAATATAGCAAGCTAAGCTCCTATTTCTTCACAAAAAACTCTCGTATCATTACTCTTTAGAAATTATTATAGCAAGTAGTTTTTCCTGTTAGTACGAGGTAGTAGAATTGTTGTGTGTCCTAAAAGACTAAAATGATGGCTTGTAATTTTAAGGTTATTGGTTAAATTTATATTTCATCTAACTTCAATGGCCCCTTCTTAGTTAATGTCGTTCATATTAGAGGATTAAGAGTAATAGCTACTTTTTTTTTATTATGGATAGTATGCTTGTACCGGTTGGCTATTGCTAAATTGCTACTTGTGTAAATTGCCATGGGTTTTATGTCTGTAC
>JBBPDI010000023.1:28562254-28574190 GCA_037974545.1 Cucumis variabilis | reverse complement strand
TAACTGATTAGAATCGTACTTCCCCCGCCCGCTGCCTTCTTCCTTTCTTCTTTATCTCTCTCTTTTGATAACCTTTCTTGATCAACAACCATTATATTTCATATTGAAATTAATGTATTATTGATATTCTAAAATCAAGGTTAAGACAGGAAGAACAAACTATTTTTTTTGTATAAGAAAGGATGATTAGTACCTTAAAAAGTGGGAGAAGAAATACGAGATGATTAGGGCATTAAAAAGAGGAAAAGAAATAAGATAATTGAAGGGTAGTTTGGAAATAGTAACAAATTTAAGATGGAGAGTATTTTTAAAAGTGAGAATTTTTCCATGTTCACAAAACTCTAAACCATTGTACTATATTTGTAATATCATATTCTAAAAATGCTACACATTTTAATTTTCCTATTTATTAATATGGTTAGTGAATTTAGCAAATTAATCTCATATTATTGTAACTTCTGATCTGTAGGTTCATTAGGTCCCCTTCTTAGTTCGTAAAGGGTAATGAGGCTAATATATATTGATTGTAATTTAAAATGTTCAAATTTACTTTGGGAATTCATATAATGTATGACGATACATTATAATATAAAGTTTATTCTTTTAACCCTAAACTTTAATATTATATAAATTTAATCTTGGATATAATTCAAAATTAATTTATGATTGGATGAATTCAAATATTAGTTTAATGTGAATTAGATTCATATCAAAACTATAGATTAAAAGTTAATGCGTTTATGATACAGATTAAAACTATAGGTTATGAGAGAAATTTAGATATGAATATGATTCAAATTTGGATTAAATTAAATATAAAATATTTAATAGTATTTAGTTAATTGAAGAATTAATTAGAGAAATTTATTAAAATAGTAGATTTTACAAAATATTTACAACCTATAGCAAATTCTATCATTGATAGTCATTGATATGCTATAGTGATAGAAGATTATCAGTGATTGAATCCAAGATTTTGTTATAGCTTGTAAATATTTTAATTTATTTTTTTATTTTAAAAAATGCTCCAATTACTTAATAATTTAATTGAGTTATATTTAATTAAATTAAAAATAGAAAAATTGCATCAAATGACAAAAAAAAGTTAGAAAAACTAGTCCATAGCTTCTCTTTTTTGCATATTGCAAATATGACAAATATGACAAGCAACTGAACATATCATACAACTATCAGAGGGTTATCAAAGGACTATCCACTTTTAAATTTACTACTTTTGCAATTTAGAAAATGTATTGACATGAGTCTTATTATCATTAAATTTTTTGCTATTTTTGTAAACACCCCTTAAAACTATAGGTTATGTGAGAGATATTTATTTAAATATAATTTAAAGAAAATGTTAATTAAATATTATTTAATTAATGATTAATTATTTAAATTAAATTAAATAAATAACTTCATTATGTGGTAGTTATTTTTTGAACATGAATGCTTTTCAACATATATCCCAATCTCCCACCCTAACTTCCTCTTCTTCTTCTTCCTTTTTCAAGATCAAGAAAAGGTACGCAGGTAGATACACTTCTTCTTCCTTTTTCATGATCAAGAAAAGGTATGCAGGTAGATACAGAGTCAGAGGCAATTCTGAGTTTTCTATATTTTTTATATAAAAAGAAAAAATAAATTCCCTCTTCTTTAAAAAAATTCTTTTTGTTCCCACAAACTAAAAGCCTCAATTGATCAGAAGATAAGGAAGTTTCCAACTGATGGGTGACCCCAATTTTGGTAATAAGTAAATATAAAGTCAACAACGAGAGTAAGTCCCATTGTCTCTGTATTTCTATTTTTTTTTTCAAGCATGCTTAGCTTTTAAGTTACAATATTTTTAGCCTTTAGGGTTATGTTTTTTTTTTTTTTTCCAATGTATTGGTTTTTCTAAATCCCAATTGAATTTGAATTTAATGGTTCTGATTAATTACTTCCGTCAAAAGGATTTTATCCCTTAAGTGGCAATCTCGGTTGAAAACAACATGAATTGCCAATTTAACTTGGGCAAACATGCATTGCATAGATATGCCACGAGATAAGGGTTTTACTTTTACATGCATTCTATGATGTATCTTGGCTTAATCTAAGGCGAAATTGTCCTCGAGATTACCCCACAAAATTCATGTGAAATGGAACAAATCTCACGACTTCTTCAACGAATCTCAGGAAAATTTCATCGATCTTAGCCAAGATTCATTATTTGCACGGGCCTAGATTGAAAAATTGTCGAGATTCATCAAAAGAAACCACCTGTATTAACTTAAATTTTAGTTCTACATCCAACTACAACAGAAAATCAACTACATAATTTTTCATTTGCCTTAAATTTCACATAAAACATTATAACATAACATAAAATCCAACCCTAAACTATGAAACAAGTAATTCACTTTCACAGATTTAAGTTTGAAGGTAACTTCTTGAAATTTTGGGGAGCAAAGATTAGAGAAATGTCATTGATTTTGGGATCTTACTTGTTTAGTCTTGACCGAAATGAGCACAAGGGTTTGTGAGAATATCTAACGTTCGGGCTTCTAAGGGTATTTTGGTCATTCGAGAATGCTCTATACTTTGAAATTTTAAAACAAAAATCCACAATCTCAATGACGATCTCGCTCGAAATGGATCGAGAAATTACGTTTAAACAATTTTTAAAAATTTGTAAAAAATTTCCGTGTTGAGGTCGACTGAAATTAACAAAGAAAAACAAAATTACGAACTTTAAAGTATGCTACTTTGAAAATATAAATTCAAAAGTGTGCTAATTCTCAAAATTTTTGAATTTTCACTGAATTAATTGCATATATGTCGCACAAAAATTATTAAATAAACTAAAATAATCAAATTGCAACCACCATTTTTTTTGTTCTTTTTTTTTCAAATTTCTTAAATTAAAAAAATCACTATTATATGTATTCTAATTTTATTTATTTATTCATTTCTATATTTCTTTATTTTCTCTTTTTATACTTTTAGATTTAAGGTAACAATTTTATACTTAAATTCTATTTTATAACCATGTTCATATTTAAAATTTGTATTTCCATTTAAAGAACTTTTTAAAAAAATTTCAATGACATTCAAATTAAAATATAAAAAATCTCATATTTGTTATAAATTAACTTGAAACATGGTCTAAGGCACTATTTTTTAATGACTTTATATCATGTCAAATATTTACTAATTAAACTTAGTGAAAATATTGAATCAAAATATTATGATAAAATAATAATTAAATCACAATTTAGATTTTATATAAAATATCTAAGCCACGTGCACTCAAACTAGTGTATAATAAAAGCACATGGTTTTCTCTTGCATTCTTTGCTGATCTCTCTTTAACCATGGTGATTTTTCCAAATTTTGAGTCCCTGAACCCTAGTTTCAAAAATTCTAATTACATATAAGAATTCCCTTTTTTTTCAAATTCTTATAATAAATAACCTTACTTTATCATACCTAACTTGAAATTTGTGAATTATTTCAATTAATATAATGGACTTAATCAAAAGAAACCCAAGGGAAGAGAGAAGTCAAGTACTAAAGACTCATGGACTTCTTAATATTGATATCACTTCAAAACAAAATTAAAAACAGTGCTTATTAAAAACAGTGCTTATTGAATGTTGTTTAACGCCATGCATCAAGACACTTCTTCCCATTTCTTTGATCCCTCATCTTCCCACTCTCTCTTTCCTCTTTATATATCATATCTCTTACATCTTCTTCCCTAACCCTTCCTCTCTGATAAATTTTAAACAAATAAAAGAATACTAAAAAGTGGAATAGAAGAAGAAGAAGAAGATCAAGTCATGGCAACTGATCAATATACTTCATTGAACAATAATGGCGATATGCCAACTATATTAGCAGCCATTGAAGCTGTGCAAGCATTATCCGGCATCGACGAAGACCTTCTTTTTGAAGCCTTTGATTTTCTTGAGAAGGGAAAAAATGCCGAAATGTTTATTGCTATCAATGCAAACTTACGAAGCAGGTGGTTGAGGAGAAAGCTTTGGCCACCGCCAATTGAAATCTTCGTGAAATTAATGGATGGCAATACAATAACAATCAAGGTTTCCACTTTCATCACAACTGACGAATTGAAAGTTAAACTCTATGAAAAGAAAGGATATCTTCCTTTCAAAGTCAGATTCGTTTATTCTGGAAATGTGCTTGAAGATGGAAGAACACTATCAGACTATCAAATTAGAGATGGTTCTACTATTCATGCTATCCTTAGATTATGTGGCTGTTAATTAGTATTTTTTATGTTTTGTAGTCAATGTAAATTTCCTCTTAATTTTCTATATATCTATGGGTTTGTATTAATCATGCTTTTGAAATTTGGAAAAGTTTCGTTTTAATCTTTAATCTCTTAATTTGTTTAATTTGTGGTGGGAAAAGTTTAATTTGTGGTTGTGTTGTTTCTCAAGTGACTTAATAATCTAATTAAAGACATAGGAGAATAAATATAGAAGGTAAAGATCAACAAAATTATCATAAATGAAGAATGAAAAATTAATCGAAAGCGTACGTGGAGGTGAAAGAAGGAAGAGGACTATATCGATATGGTGTATATAAAGCAAATGAAAGTGCTAGCTTGACTGCTTCTATCTTTTGCTGCTTGGCCATGTGGTGCGCGTTGATTGACCTATGTGATATTAATTTTTTTTTTTTTTTTTGATCCGTTGGAAGGTATCACAGCTATGTAGGAAGAGGTTAATAAAACTACTGATTGACATGTGCCAGCCACATGGTCGGGTTGCTAAAGATAGAAGCGAAGGTTTCCTCGTATATATATAAGATGCATCTTTTTATTTTATGTTTTTTACATGTATGTATTTAGATTTGTGTTCATGACTAGATACAAAGTTTCAATCCACGAAGTTCAATGTAAAAAAAATTTAAGTTGTTTTGAAACAAAGTTCAACGGTTTAAGGTTAGGGTTAAAAGTATCAAAAGAAAAGTTATGGATATTTTTTATAATGTATGATATATAATTTTGGAAGACGTTAAAGACAGAAGTTGGGAAGACAATAGCTAATGGTAATGATCAAAGTAATGGTAAATGTTTCTCATACAATAGCAATAACGGTAAAGGTAATTGGTCAAAATCAAATTCCTCAATCAGATTGCAGTTTCCAGAGGTAAAGAATGATACATACATATAACCATGTAGGATTCACTTTTCTTATTATCATCTGTTGATTACATTTTATCTGATATAAACATAACTTAAATTGAGAGACTCTATTCAAGTTCAAAGCTAGGAGTATGATTGAAAAACCAGTGCCCTATTTAAACAAAAGATTAATAAAATGTGAAGGTTCCTAACATAAATCGATTGGAAAAGAATAATAAAATTTAGCAAAAAAATTTAATATGACAGCAAACAACAGATTATTCCTTGAAAAAGATAAAAATTAGGATAGCCAGAGTGAGATTGAGTTCACAAACATAAAAAATACTAATAGGCATAGAAAAAGCTAAATGACAATTGCCAAAACAAAGAGAGACTTTATATAAACACCATATATCTATAAAAGATCTATCACTGCTACAAAACTGGGTTTACTTGACCCTTGCAGTTTAGAAATACTTTACGTTTTTAAGCCACAATCTGATATAACTTCTGCTATTTTCAAGCAGCTTTCCAGCATAAATGAGTTGGATTGTCTTGAATTACATCCTTCCTTGTCTTTGAGTTTATCTTTCTGTGTTGGACATGGAAACGTTTAAAGTTATTGTGTCTTCCCAACTTCTGTTTTCACTAAGATTTCCTTTGACAAAAGACGACGTCAAAGCTTTTTCCTCAACCACTTGCTTCGTAATTTTGCATTCACAATCATAAGCATTGCAACATTCTATCTATTCTCCAAAAAATCAAAGGCTTCAAGAAGGTCTTCATCAAGATGTTGGGTACTGGTTGCACAACCCAAGTATAAGCGAAAATAGAGATTTTTTAGGAAAGCGAGAGTCGATCACGGAGATTTTATGATAATTAAGTTAGAACACCTTATTTCTATCCTATGCGCTATCTGTAGAGTACCAGTATTCACACTATTCAATTTACCTAAACTATATCTATTATTTACACTAGGGGTGGGAATGCGACAAATGACATGGAAGTGGATGAATATGGACGATATTGAACTTACTTTACCTTAGTACAAACGGAAGAATATGCGAAGGCAAAATTATCTATAAAGTGACCTAAACTGAAAAAGGTCGTTCATGATTTCTTTGAAGTGCTTAAACAAATTTTATATTTTAAACTTAAATTTAAGTCGAGCTAGCCATCTTTCGATGTCTTCCCCTCATATATTCACCTTATTGGAATATAATGTTGAGATTATAATATTTGATTTTTATCTAAGTAAATGTAAATATTCATGTTTCAACTGTTATTTAAGACAAACAACCTTTCGACATTTAAATGTCACACGGACTCGTTTTTCTGATATGTTTGATAAGCTTTAAATAATGATACTGATTTTATCTCTAAAATCAATTTTTGCTTGTTTAATGAGGTCTTAATTACTTGCTCTCGAGTAGTTATTAATACTTAATTTATTTTCTCAAATAGAATTAAGTGTTGATTATAGCTTTAATTAAATAAAATAATTATTTCCTTTACAAGTATATACTTTTCAAAGAATTTGTTCATCATTTCATTTCAATCGTAATATAGATAACTTAAAAAGAAAAAAGGTAAAGAGATGGAAGAATGATAATGAAATGTAATTGCATTTGTAAAAAATATTTTAGGGCCAGCTCTCAACCATTAAATTCATTATACAAATACAAGTGAAGTAGAAAATACAAAATGAAAAGGAAGAAAGGTTGAGTCAAGCCGTGAAATGCAATCTCTTGCATTTCTGGCTCCATGTGAGCTGTTCTAGGAAGGTTAGGGGAATGAAATGAGTGGGTTCCATCTTGGATCTGAATGAGCATTAAATTCTCTCACCTAAGAGACTTTAAAGAGAGAAGAGAGTAAAGGAAATGGCAACGATGGATTGGATAGAGCTTTAGAATATCTTTCACTAAAAATTCTATATATAAATTCGAAGCTCTTTAGGTTTATTTATTGGCATTGAGACAACATATTCACATTGAATCTGACGAGTACAATAAATTCTTATGTCTCGCTGCGCATAATCCTTGTACTACTTTGACTGTCTTTTGGCATCTTTGTTGACATTCTCATCAAACTATGCATCTCTTAGCTAGCATTGTGCTTTTTCACATCGTAGTTGGTTGCTGAAAGCCAGATTGTCTTCAAGTTGTATCAACATATGCATCTCTTAGCTCATTGTGCGCGTTCTTCTTCTTTTTCTACACTCCTTTGTATATTTGTAAATCACATAGCTTCTCTTTTCTTTTCTTTTATTACTTATTAATTCACCTTTGTCTCAATTCTTCTTCATTATTCTAAGTAAATGGCTGTTTTAACTTTTTAACTTGTATTTCTACAAGTTATCAGCTATAATAATGTATTTATAGAGACATTACAAGAAATCAAAGGATTCTCGATGCTGAAATAGATGTCGAGAACTAGTACATCGAAATATTCTAGCATTCCCAATACACGCAAAGTAGTGTCGGTATAGGGGGAGCCATCCCAAGGTCTAAATTGAAATGACGGGAATGCTCAACCAATTTGAATTGTTTTAAAATTTGTTTTGTGTTCGTTTGATACCATGGAAAGAAACGTCGAGGAGCGTATAAATAATTATTTTATTGTTTAACTTTCCTTGACAATATGGAGAGAAATGTCGGGAAAAGTAAAAATAATTATTTTATTGCTTAAACTTAACCCGACAACATGGGAAGAAACGTCAGAGAAAGTGAAAATAATCATTTCGTTATTTATTTTTTCTGACGACTACGTTGATCAAAGTTGAATGATCATTTAATTATTTAATTTTTTTCGACCCAATGTAGAAACATCGAGGGAAGCCCCAACCAATATCGATGCCATTAGTGAAACGCCGGGTTTGGTTAGAACCTTTCCTAATGTTTCACTTTACCGACGTTTTCGAGGTGCGTCAATAGATCTTCTATATATTTTTGTTCTATGTTCACAAAACACAAAAGTTTTAACAAAAGGAAAAAAGGAAGAGACCGAGAGAGAGAGAGATCGCCGTTCGTCGTCCGTCATCGTCCTATTTGGCTGCCACCGCTCTCAAATGAAGGTTGTTTTTATTTTATTTTATTTTTTTTGTTTTGAAACTAGAAAAATGTATGTTGATATAATTTATTGAAATTGTTTGCATATTCTTTAGTGTTTTTGTTTTAATTTTAATTTTGGTTTAGTTAATTAAGTTTAGCACTTGTTTTAGAATTTAGATTTTAAAATAGTTTTAGGATTTATATTTTGAATTACATTTAGATTTTAGTATTGAATTTGAATTGTTTTTAGGATTTAAGATTGACATTGAGATTGATAAATAATTTGAATATGTGTTGAGATTTTGTGAAAATTATATTGAATTTGAGGGGGTTATATTGAATTGGGGGTTATTGAATTTGAGGGGGTTGTATTGAATTGTAGGTTACTAAATTTGAGATTGTTATTTAATTTGAATTTCAATTTCAATTTCAATTTCAATTTCAATTTGAATATTTGGAAATGTTAGATAGATTATCAAAATGTTGAAGTAATTTGTGGTTGATTTATTTGATGGCTATCCTGCAGTTATAGTAGTCTTTTTATGTCAAAATTAGTTTCTAATTTGTTAGTAGTTTTTGGGGTTCTTAGCGTATTCATGGAGTAAGTTCGAGAGTAAGTTAGAGCATTTGAGAGGAGAGATATAAGACTAATCAAATCTATTTATATTTTAGGGATTTTAAAGATGGATAAGAGTTGGATGAAACATAGAAATAAGTTCTTCGTTGAGTACAGAGAAGGTGTGTCCCATTTTTTAGAGCTTGCAAAGTATCACGTTAATAATTGCGGATGAACAAGGTGTCCATGGCAAGAGATGTATGAACTCACACTACAAGAAAATATGTAGTTCTCGACGCACAACACGAATGTTGGGATAAGTAACATTGAGAAAAAAGCATCTTCTGACATCGTAGAAGCTCCGTCGAGAAAGGTTGGCAATCCCGACGCAGCATAAGACGATATCGGTATAAGATAATTTAATAAAAAATTATAAACTTCTCTCGACGCTATGCATAACGACGTTCAGAGAAGTTTATATGAGAAATTTATAACACTACAACAAATATGTCTTTTAATAACATCAAACCATAACAATTTTTATAACATGCTATAAAAAGTAAGGGAAAAAAGCAAAAAAGGAAATTTTCAAAAGAGGAAAAAGATTTAATTCTTTTTTTAGGGTTTGCCGCATTACACTTCCCCCGCTTCTTTTCATTTTTGTTCACGCTCCAAATGCCTCTCTTCGATTTCATTTTCGTTCATTCACGCCCTACGCTCAATTTGATCTCTCTCCACATTCACTCTTTGATTTTGTTCGTTCATGCTCATTCAGTCTCATCTCGTCTCAAACCTCTCTTCAATTTCGTTCAGGCCAAGGTAAGAAAAATTCCTCTCTTGTTGGTTGGTATTAGAAATTGATATGGGTTGTTTCAATCTTCAAACTGAAGGGCAAATAATCGATCTTCCTTCATAAACCTTTGGACACGAAAAACAAACACTACAGAGAGTGACAATGAAAGCAATCTAGATGGTGGAGACAGAGGATGATCTATGTCCGATGATTTTCTTCTCGGTCTCAGATTATGTTTATGGGATTTTTGAAATATAATGGTTGTTGATCGAAGTAATTTAACTTCATTTGTGATTTTTTTGTTTACTTTATTCGATGTGTATTTTGAGTTGAATCTGATTCCAAATGATTTTGTTTTATTTTTTTTACAATAATTTTGTTTTGGTTTTACTTTGCCTTAGTTTTGTATATCAGTGTAGTGATACACTTATATTATATGTATTAGTTAGTTAATATACTTACTACATAATTTTTGTTTTTTAAAATTTTATGCAGTTTATTTAGAGTATTATTAAGTATATGAATGATGTCACTAAGTGTATCATTATCAAGTATATCAACAATATATTGTTAAAGCATATTAATAAAGTGAATCATTATCAAGTATATGAATCAAGTTTACAAGTGTATATCAATAGTATATCAAGTGTATAAGTAGGATTTCAAGCATATCAAGTGCATTTAATCAATCAATTGTATGAGTGAAGAATACTAAATGTATCTGTAGTGCATTAGGTGTATCAAACATATCATATACATCAAACGTATTAACTTTGTTGAGTGTTCCAATGAAGCATAACAAGTTTATTAGCGGCATATCAAACTTATAATTAGTAAAGTTTTTAAGTGTATCAACCTATCAAGGCCTAAGGGATATCAAGTGTATCAAGAAGAATCAAGTGTAACAAAGAGTATTATAATGTGTATCAAGATATATCAGGTGTGTATCAAAAGGTATTGAGTGTATCAAAGAGTATCATGTGCATCAAGTGTATCAATCAAATATATCTGATGTATCAAGAAGTATCAGGTGTATCAAAGGATATTAGGTGTATCAGACGTGTATAATGTATATCAAACATATATTAGTAATAAGGGCATTTGTGACATTTTATCCCTTGATGTGTGGGTTGGGTTTCGTTTTTGTCATTTTTGTAAATAATAAAATGTGCGTGCTATGGACTTAATTATTATAACTTATTTTGTCATTTTTGCAAGTACCCCTTAATTAAATCATATTTAATTAATATTTTATTTAAATCTTATTTAATGAATATCTATCCAATATCGTATAGTTTTATATTAATTTAATTAAATCAAATTTAATCAAATAAAATAAAACTAAACAATTAATTAATTGATTAATAGCTACATTAAATATCTTATATTTAAATTAAATTAAATTTGAATCATACTCAAATATAAGTTTCTCTCAAAATCAATAATTTTAATATGAATCCAATTCACATTAACTTAATATTTGAACTCATTCAAAAACTTTATCTTTATAAATTAATTTTGAATCATATCTAAAATTGGATTTATATAATAAAGTTTGATAATGTAACACCCTGAGCGCTAAGGTAAATGATTTTAATTGAAGTACTTTATTTTTTAGGACTTTAATTGTTTGTTGGACACAATTTACTTCTTTTAGCTTGGAAGAGAACTTTTTGTTAGATGGAAAAGAAAAGTGGGGAAAGGGAGAAATATTTAGGTAATAATAATAATAAAAAAACATATTATTATTATTAATTATTTTTATTAAAAAAAAAAGGAAAAAGAATTTGGGATCCTCTTCTCTCCCTCGCGCGCACAACCCCCCCCTCGATTTCTTCTTCCTCTTTTCCTTTTCTGTTTTCGTCCACCGGCCGCCATCTCCAATCTTCTTATTCTCTTCTGTTCGTCGCATCGCCCCCATGGTCGGTCGAAGATGAAAACCAAAGCCGTCCCAGCAAAAACCCGATGCTGTTTCCCCTGTCATTTGCATGAGCCTTCTTTCCGTCTAGATCTGCATCGGTCTGAAGCTCAGACCGTCGTGCCTTCTTCTGGTTCTCTATTTTCGTTTGTTGTGAACCACCATGTGACCCTTCATCAATCGTCTGCACCGTTGTGGTGTTCATCTCTCTCCGTTCACGTGGCCGAGCTGAAGCAACGACGTCCGTCTGCATCAGAGCTCCGCTGCTGCACCTGCTGTCAACACATCCTCATCCATCGACTATGATTTGGTTACTGTCGGTTACCCAACCTGATTTATACGTGCAGATTCGATCCTTTATCATTGTAGTTTCTACCATACTTTGGGTAGTGGTGGTAAGAATAATTTTTTTAGAATTTATGGTTTTGCGTTGTGAGATTCCGATAGATTTTCATGGTTATTGGTTCAAATGATAGATTTTGAAG